>JAUTDX010006726.1:0-23999 GCA_030844895.1 Ambrosia x helenae | reverse complement strand
CGGTTCTGTCATTTTTTTTTTCTTTTTTTTATTTCCTTAATTATTCATTATTTTATCACTTATATGTTCAAAAACTTCTAATATTCATAATAAATTCATTTTCTCTCCAAAAAATCATGAAAATTTAGGTGTTGTATCTTGACACTTTCATAGAAAATTATCATATTTTTATTTCTGAAAAGTATATTATTTTATATTTTTTATTAATTTAAATTGTTTTAATCATATAATTAATTGATTAAAAATTCATTTTTAATATTTTTAGTCTCAACTTTTTGGGAAATTATTTCTATTCATCTAAACTGAAATAAAAATTTTGGTTCAGAAAACATCTATTTTTACTGATTTTCCTATTTTTTTTAATCATTTAAACATGATTTAATATCATTAAATCAGTTTTAAATATAATAAGTTTATAAAAATTATGGGAAAATTATTCATTAATTTTACATTGCAAGTATCCATTTTCTATAAGAATATCATTTTTGGATCATGTCTTGTATTTTTAGTCTTATTTATGTTTAATTAGACATAATAAATCATTCATTTATTTTATATTATTTAACAATCTATTTTATAAATACTTTTCTTATAAAATAGAGATAGTTTATGTTGAAGTCTTAGTTATAATTTGTTGTTTATGGTGTAACTCATAATTATTTATTTATACATTTATGTTATTATATTTATTTAATTTAGTTAAGTAATTAATTAAATTACTTTGTCTCTTAATTATTCAAACATATTTTTTATATAAATATTCAATTGGTAATAATTATAGTACCTAAAACATATTTACAAACTTTTGGTATATTATTTTAATATACAACTTTTATATTAATTCGACTTATCATAAAAAAACTCTAATTCCCCAAATCGACTTAGCAAACCTAATGCCTTAGACCATAGTTACCTTAGACTCTTAGACTTTTCCCTTATTAGTACTCTATTACTTTATAGGTTGAATTCCTCGGAATTCCATTACTTAGCTCACGACCGCTTAAGTTGGATCGCTTTCGCAAACTGTGAGTATACCTTTCCCCCTTTTTACTATTTTACTCTTTTGGGGTGACTCATGTACACTATGACTAAATGCTTTCCTTTCACTAAATGCAATTCTCATGTGTGTTTGCTTTATGTTAATTTGTGTGTCTATGACTTGTCAAAAATCATTAACCTTTGAGGGCCTGGCATTTCAATGAATAGTATATGGTATATACCCTTGTGACTCTGTTTGAGAGTCCTTGTCATTGCTATGTATTTCATTATACTAGCGCATACTATATATATTTCCTTTCATTTCTAGGGTTGATTTTGATACGGATATTACTTATTACATAATTGCAAATGGTGCCGCACATGAATTGCTAAACACTTTTCCTTACTATATATGT
This sequence comes from Ambrosia x helenae, assembly GCA_030844895.1. Classification (NCBI taxonomy): domain Eukaryota; kingdom Viridiplantae; phylum Streptophyta; class Magnoliopsida; order Asterales; family Asteraceae; genus Ambrosia; species Ambrosia x helenae. Next base: position 22,605 of record JAUTDX010006726.1, on the reverse strand, counting down.
TTTCAAAAAGGGTATGCTCACCAATACATTTTTGTATTGACCAATTTATTTTCGTACATGTTTCAGGTTCTTATGAGATGACTTTTAAAGCTTTTGGAATTGTTCCTAGATTTTGGATTCATTGTATTTCTGTTAGTTGGCATTTAGAATTGTTGTATTTCAATTCAATGTAATAAACTATGTAAGCAATATATCATATTTACATTTTTAGTCCATGAGCTATTGAACAATCGTCACTACGTGACACCTCGATGTTTCCGCCATCGGTTGGGGTGTTACACTTACTTAGTGTTTGCATCGGAAGCAAAGGCAGATAGGAAACTAGAAACGATATACCAGTAGTATCCATTTTCCTGAAGTATTCCCTGAAGATCTTCTTGTACTAACACTGATAGAAAATTGAATTTAGAATTGACTTTATTCCACGAGCAACCCCTATTGCTAAAGCCCGTACTGCCTGTCCTGACTGAGATAAAGAGTTGAGAAACCAACTCTTGGAATTATTGGATAAAGGATTTTTACATCCTAGCATGACACCATGGGGAACGTCTATTATCTTTGTTAAAAAGAAGGATTTGTCCAATGAAAATGTGGATTAATTATAGAGATATAAACAAGATCATGATAAAGAATCGATACCCATACTAAAGATTGACGATATGTTTGATCAGTCACAAGGTGTAAGTTACTTCTCAAAGTCAAAGATAGACTTAAGGTCTGGATACCATCAGTTGAGGGTGAGATAGGAAGACTGCCTTTAAGACAAGGTATGGTCATTACAAAGTTTCCAGTGATGCTTTTTAGCTTCACTAATGCACTAGACACCTTTATAAACCTTATAAACCAAGCTTGTGATCATTACCCCATTCACTTAGTAATCACTTCATAGATTATATTTTCATCTATTCTAAGAGAGGAAACATAGACATATCGATGCCATTCTTAAGTTGCTAAGGGATAAAATGAAATATTAAGATTACACAATAGGATATGAATACCTATAGGAGAAGGCTAAGGTGTAAAGTGGCATAAAAATCATATAGACATAAGTATGCTCCATCAGTAAGTGCATATACAATACCCGACTTGCTTACGAGTTAAATAGAACATCAAAAGCCTTCATGATATTTAGTATAACCCGATATCCTAGAATGGATATATGAAAGATGATAACAATGGATTTCATTACTAAACTTCCAACAAACTAAGTCTGGGCATGATACTATTTGGGTTATATTAGATGGGTTAACTAAGAGTGTCACTTCTTCTCAATACAGGAAGATTATAAGATGGAAAAGATACAAAGAAAATGTCAAGGAAATTGTCAGCCTGTCATGAGAGTACCTATATGCATTATAGTAGATAGAGATAGCCGTCTACATCAGTATTCTGGCAAGACTTCGAAAGGAGTAAATTTAAGTATGACATAGCATCCATATACTGAAGGATAAAGTGAAAACGACAATTTAGACTTGGAAGACATGCTTTAGGACATGCGTTAGGCTTCGGTGGCAGTGGAATGAACATTTACCCTTGATAGAATTTGCTTATAACAATAATTATCGTTAGAGTATCCATCCGTTTGTTAGTCAGAGATCAATAGCCTTACCTTAACAGGTCCCGATATTATTAAAGTAACTACAAATAAGATCATACAAATATGAGAATAGATAAAAAGTTGCGAGAGATAGAGAAAAGTATTATGGTGACAAAAGAAAGTACCATCAAAATTCCATGTAGGTGATATGGTACTGTTTAAGGTTACATCTTGGAAATGCATCATTCAGTTTAAGAAGAAAGGAAAACGGAGTCCACGGTATATTGGACCATTTGAGACAATCGAAAGAATTGGCCCAGTAGCACATAAGTTAAAACTGTCAGAGGAGTTACAAGGAATACATGACACATTTCACATGTTCAACCTAAGAAAGTGTCTGGCGAATGAGTCCCATAAAATGCCATGGCAGGAAGTCCAGATCAACGATAACATGAACTTCACAGAGTTGTCATTCAAATTCTAGATCGACGAGTAAAGAAATTGAGAAATAGAGAGTTCCTCTAGTATGGGTCAGGTGGGAGGCAAGGGAAGGATCTGAAGAAACCAGGAGAAAGAAAATTGGACGAAACAGAAATACCCATACCTCTTCACTTAAATTTCGCGGACGGAATTTCGATAAGGTGGGGGGGAGAGTTGTAACACCCCGTTTTATGATTAAATGAAATATGAACGTTTAAGAAATTTATATTGTTGAATAATGAGTAGCACGACTATTTGAGACATAAGATCTAGTCGAGCCATTAGTATTGTAGGAGGACCGTTTAGTAATAATAATAAAATATATTATATTTGAACCTTACTCCGTTTTTAATAAAAACTTAGGTTGACGCGTTAGATAGAATATTAGCTGTCTTCATAGTATACTCGAAAGTTAGTAAAACGTTAGTTTAGAAGTTATACGAGAAAAACGAGCTGTGAAACAACTGTAATTATAACAATTAAATAATAATATAGAAAATGAAACTTAAGAATTGAGAAGCGCTATGTTATAAAGAAAGCTAGCTGGCAGGATATTTTGAATCCCACATCGACCCACCAACCAAGCAAGCAGCCTAGCTACTCATTTGTGTCCCTGATGTATTGTAAAATACATCTATTTCCAGTGTAAAAGTTTGTACAATTTTCGAGTCGTTTAGATAGTGTTTTTATTAGTTTTAGGCTTGTACTGGTCTATTTTACTTATTATAGGTTTTTATAGATTTGTATTAGCTTTGGGTCTTTTTTAGTATTTATGTATTTATTTTTTTATTTTGTAGGTGTTCATGGACGTTGAAGCGTAAACGAGTAAAATTGGTCAAGCCAAGAACACCCGAGTCTAGAAACACCGAGTTATAATAATAAATAATAATAATAATAATAAATAATAATAATAATATAATAATAATAATAATAATAATAATTAAGAAAAAAAAAATACGTGACCTTGGGTCACATAGCCCAAGGCCCAATGAGGTCGCCAAGAATTAAGAAGAAGAAATATTATAAGCGGCGGTAGGCAACATTATTGAGGGAGATTATTTTTTGTGGAGGGGGGCTGCACAACGACTGGAATCGAGCAGCAGCACAAAAAGACTTTCGAAGAGAATAAGAAGATTAATTTTGAAGGTGGAGGTCAAGGGTTGAAGCACTGGTGTGAGCACGGGTCGGTTCTAACTCAATTATTTATTTATTTATTCTATTTGAAACTCGTTGTGAACACTATGAATTTGTCGTGCTTTTATTGTTTTGATTTTATCATTACGATTAGAGGCTAAACCTTTTTGCTACCTAGGTTAAAGATGATTGCAGTTGTTTGATTTATTTTTCTTTTGGTTTTGGAATTTTTGGTTGTGGATGAATTTTAAAGTAAAGAACTTTTTATTTTTGGTTTGATGTGTATGCATATTTAGTTTTATTTAAATAACTTTTATAAACTCCACTTGCGTTTTTGTGAATGTCTTTCATGTATGAATGCGGGTTAGGTTGCGGACTGGGTGTTAGCAACTAGTTTATGGTTAATTTGCCTAGGGTTATCCATAGGAGTTGTAATTGTTAGTTAGATAATTCTAAGTGTTCTACCAATTCTCAATAGATGTAAGGTGCGAGATTGTTGGTCTGTCTAGGGTGTTAAATTGCTAGATCTAGAGGCTTTGTGAGAAGATCTTCTAGTTTCCCTAGCATTCCTTGTAGGCCAAGTCTTATCAGAAATATTGTAGTTACCCCTTGCACTTTCGGGTGTATTGTGACTTTCGCGCTTTGAGGTAGACTGTTCTAGCGGGTACTTTAAGATTCGAGTAGGTAAGCCTATGAGGGTAACCTCTCAATCGGTGGTTTAACAGCACACAACAGTATTCTAGGGTTTCCCCTTAAGAAGGGTCGAGGGTGTCTAGTTTATTCTTGATGTTTAGTATTTTAAGATCCGGTTCCACACCAGTCCCATAGCCATTAGAGATTATCATTCATGTGTAGGATTCTAGCCTAGGTAGTGCCTTCCCATCATTTGATCTGAATTTCAGCTCCCAGTTTGTGTCTTTAGTTATTTAAGTTTTATTTTATTTATTTGCATTAGTCTGCTAGGAAACCCCTCTTTAAGCAACAAAACATTATTAAGTCAGTATTTAGGATAAGTAATCGAGTCTAGTTTACGTTTTCTAGTAGAGTCTCGTGGGTTCGATACTGGACTTACTTTAGCTGTACTGCACTGACCGGTTACACTTGCCGATTGTGTGGTTTAGGTTTAAAGAGTCTTAGTTTATAAATTTAAAACATAGAGTGTCTAGTTTAGGTTAATTTAGTTAGTTTTTACTAAACCCTTTTAAGCACATCAGTCCCACATCGAAGGCAAAAAGAAAATAAGGCTGCATGCTCCTATTATAAATATAGGTATCGAAGTAAGTTTATAGCACATAAATTTTATTGGGAATGCTCTAGTATAAGAGAATCCCGAGCTACGATACCTGTTAGGTGTTGTTAATAGTCATTTTTGGAGCACTAGTAGAAGCCCAGGTAGGGAGACTCTACATCAACCTGCGTAGATAGTTTTGAGGTATGTTCTGTTAAGTCATGTTTAGTTATTTTTATTAGCATTATTAGTTGTAGTTTAGTATTATTATTTTTAGGAATTAGGATTATTATTAAGGGTGGGTATTAGGTGGCCTAGCCTTAGTTAGGCATGGACTGATCACCCATGCTTAAACAAGGCAGCGTTAACCAATATCCAACCATGATAATTACTAGTTAGGTGTACCATTACCTAACCTAGGATGATGTAATTGTATCAGGACCCTGAGATAGTTCTGATTGGAATTATAAGTGTTAAGCAGCTATTAAACATGTGAGCTCTATGAATGTTGTCAAATTTGAGCATGCTTGTCCAAACTGGTAATTGTTAATATTTCATCATGACTGTTAGTACGCATGTATATAATCAAATCACACATACACACGATATTTGTGGTCCCTTTACGTGCTGCTACGACAAGATTTGTCAGTACTATATCTAGGGTATAGTGGGCATTGACTGTATGATGTTTGAAGTCCCGTGACACCGTCACGGGGGCCATAAATGAGTGCTGGTTGTGGCGGAAAGATTATAGTGACATGGGCAAATACAAGTCATGAATGATAAACTAATGTGTTTTATAACTTGTGTATATTCATGAACTCACTAGCATTGTCTGGTGTCCTTTTTAAGCATGTGTCACAGGTAGTGATGACTAGCTTTGTACACGCTGTTTAATATGAAGTTATGTGACTAGTGGAAGAAGATATGCTAGCTGTGTGGTTGATGGAAAAGTAGTATATTCGGCTAAGAATAGTTGATCAAGCCTTGTACTTTTTAAGTTCATCTTTTGTACCCCACATTTATATAAATAAATAAGTATTTCCCTTGTAGGTAGGTATCAATTGTATATGGTGTATCCTTATCTGGGTGTGGTTGTCAACTTCATGGTCTTGGGTCTTGAAGTTTCCACATTCAAAGAAACATTTTTCTTTTCATCAACTTTATTTTCAGAAACCTTCACTGATTCTTGTGAAGTTGAGGTGGAACATTAGAAGAACACTTTGGTAACAAAGTCTGCTTAGGTCGTTTTAAAATTCGAATTTGTTTTGTATTATCAATTTTAGCATTTTCAGTTTTCTTTTGCATGACCTTTGGTTAAGCATTCTTAGTAACCTTGTATGATATAACAGACAAAGGTCCGCCTTAGACTTAACAGATGGTTTAGGATAAACCTTCTGCTTGTCTTTAGCTGTGTTCAACATTGGTTTCTTCTATGGTTTGTTCATGGCGATTCGGTTTCGATTGTCATAAACAATCGGTTGTTTTCCTCTAGATTGATAAAATTGCCTCTGAGGATAAACAACTCTCTAATCCCTATGGTTTCTCCTAACCTCAACTTCATGCCTCTTATGTCTTACATATAAGCAGTGAAGAAGTAAATGTCCTCTCTCCCCACATTTAAACAGGCACGATATTCCTCAAACTTATTCTTTTCATGACCTCTAGCAAAAGTGTTTATTGGATATTTGTCGTCAATACAATGCCTTCTTAAACTCTCAGGAGCGGGGCTCTAGTGAGTAAGATGGTTCAACACTTCCACAGGTCTAATGAATTCAGTCACATGAACTTTGGGCTTTTTGGACTCATCACCATATAGTTTTCTGATTAATTATGGTGGAAAGTCATTTGTCCTTTCAGATTTAGGAAATAAATTGTACTTTCTTGCCAGATTTTAGAAATCTTTGAATAATTAGAAAACTGTATGGGATATTCCTCATCAAAAAATATCTGATTGGATCCTTCCATTCGATAGAATACTTTCACGCCCTTTTCACATTCCTTTTCATTAGATTTCTTTACTGATGTTTTAGTTTTTGTCTCAGCTTTGGAACTTTAGGAACAGGGTCATATTCAATGTGAATTTCCAAAGGAATATCAACATTGGTTTCAGGTTCTTCCTCAGCTTCTGAATCTAAATCATCAGTCACAAATACCACGTTTTCATTGTTAAGTCCTAGTATCGGTCTCACATCCGAATTCAGATCACCTACCCTTGAGGTGTTTGATTCGTATTCAGATGTGGAAGTCGATGTTTCCGAACTCCCCGTGCTAGCCATATCAAGATTATGATTCCCAAATAACACAGGAGAAGGAACAGACTTATAACTGATACTAGTTGGAATACCATTTTGTCTGGTACTTCAACAATGTGGTCAATCACATATATTGTACATTCAGATAGCTTTCTAACTTTGTTGTTCATTTTCTCATACATGCATCTGACTTTGGCCATTTCAAGCTTAGTTTCTTCAATCTCATTTATGTAATTGTTAATTGCAATTTGTTTGTTTGAAACCGTTTTTTCAACTCAGACACATCTTTCTTATAATTATCTAAAGTTTTGTTTAAAGCTTTCTCATTCTTTCTATAGGTTTCAACAGCAGATTTAGAACTAGCCAAGTCATTTGTCAAGATGAGAACTTGTTCTTCAAGTCTATCGCACTTTCCTAGCAAAGTTACACAATCTTTACACTTAGAAAGTGAGTTAGAACTTAACAAGGTTGACGAATTCAGTTAAACCTAAGAGCAAAATGAGCTTCCTTTCCAGAAAAGAATTTAGAATAATCCATTCTGGTGCAAGCATCATCCACCATGCACGATTTCTTGCTGATTAGAAAGCCGCTTCTGCTAATAACTGATCAACATCGTTTTCAAGAGAATCCAGACTTGTTTCTGAATCTGTTTCGCTCTTAGAATCTGAATACTCTGAATCTTGAACATCCAAAACACCTTCACTTTGTTCATCTACCGTCTTAATCTCACTTTCTTCAACTACCGGTTCAATCACCACTCTTCTTCTTTATTGCTTCATCATTCACAACCTCTTGAGCAAAACATGCGACATTTCCTCCAGAAATCTCTTCAACACCAATTGCATGTCATTCCAATTAAACCCTTCATCTTACTGGATAACCAACGCTTTGTTATCATTGGAATTTTGGTTGGTGGACGTGGTTAAAGGAACATTGTTTCTTTCTTGGTTTGGTGTATTTTGAGTTTGGTTAGGTCATGATGTTTATCTTTGGTTTGTGTTTTGTGATTGTCGGTTTTGGTTTTGGATTTGTGTAGTTGTTTTGACGGTTTTGGTAATTTGTGTTAAATAGGTTTCAGTTACCTTGTTGTTTTGGTTAGGTGCATTCTTAGGCAAAGTGGCCTTTTGTACCACAGTTAAAGCAAGTGACTTTCACTTTGTTAAACCCATAGGTGGTATTAGGAGATGTAGCCAAATCACTTCTACTAGTTCGCTCCATAAACTCATGAGCTCTCCTCATCACACTTGCAAACGCCCACTGAATATCTATCAATTCCATCTCATCCTTGTCGATCTGTGCATAATCCTCATTAGTCAAATTGTTGTTGCCAATTTGGCTAGCCACAAGTCCATTGTATGATGCAACTAAAGCTGACACAAAAGCAACATGCTTTTGAGCTAGTTTAATAGTTACATTGTCCAAGTTAGAAGTTTCTAACAAAATGAAACTTGGACTTGATGGTGCTTGTCCAGCGTTTGATGAAGGTTGCAGAGTCGTGTTCATCGTTGGAGCAGCTAACCATGGTGAAAACTGCATTGGAGCTTGAGATGGTGTATATGAAGATGAAGAAGAAACACCATAATAGCTAGCAGGATTGGTTGGTTCCACACTTGATACAAAAGCAGTTTGTGGTGCGAAACTCACACCAACATTTGGAATGGCTGAAGAGGATGAACTAGCATAATACAACTCTGGATTCTGTGGAATTTGAGCTCTCTTCGCCTTTCTCTTTTCTTCTATCTCCTTATTCTCCAATCTCCTTATTCTCCAATCTTTGAATAAACTCAGTCAAAGTCCAAAAAGGAAATGAATCTTTCTCCTTTAAGACTTCAATGTGGTGGCTCCAATAAACCTGCAAAGCTTCTGCAAAACTTCTCAACACATTCTGACATAGAACAAGAATTTCATAGTTAGATGATTCAGATAACAAATGATAAAAACGAGTAGTTAACTTCTTAAGAGTTTCATTCCCAACAAAGCTAAAGTTCTCAAATTCTTTCTTCAATTCATTTTTTTCTGAGCTTCCTAGTCTTTTCATTTCTATTTATATTCCTACTTTTAAGTGCTTCCCACAGTTGCTTTGATGTTGCACATGGTCCAAATTGATGCAACAAGTCAGTAGTCAAATTTTGAGATAACTACGCATATGCCTTCTTCTCAGCTGCATGCTTCTTCTTTTGATCTTCATACTATCATCCTAATAATCTGGCATAGGTTGAGTGGGAGGTCGCACAATGGGTTGAGTTGGTTAAGAAACGCCCATTAATTGACCATCGATTGTTGCGGTTGTTGTGAAACTGCTTTCCTTTTTCTGCTGCAACTTGCCAGGGATTCATCGGTAGTTGTTGTTGTTGTGTCGTGTTCGGTCGGTTCATCGGAAATCCCCAAATGTTGTCCATAATATAAAAGTTCCAAAACTTAGAAAAATTTATCAAATTCTCTGTTCTGTAAGTCGAAGTTTCGAATCAACTTTTGGAAGATTGGTTCGACCTTATAATCAGCACGAACAAAAAATATTGACTTCGATTCGACCTAACTGAAAGCACGAATGAGAAATGAAAGCATGAATGGAATTCTGATAACACGAATGTGAATGAAAAGGTCCGAATGAAAATTTCTAAACTTTGTTCGACCCAATATTTAGCATGAATGGAAAGTGAAAAATCTCATTCAACCTATCTCAGAAACCCATTCGACTGTCCAGTTTGCATGATCATATTTTCTACAAAAACACACAATTTTGATCTGATTTATGAAGATTTTATCAATTAGGATTGAAATTGTGTAGGTTATGATTCAGATTGAATTCTGAACAACTATTGTGAAAGAATTTTTGATATTGACCACAAAATCACCTTCAAATCATTCAAAAACCAGGTTTTATCAAAGTTCTATGAAAACATATGGAATTTTGATTGTTTGGATCTAAAACCTGAAAGTTTTTATCAAATTGCAATCGTGTGATTGAGCACAAGCTCTGATACCACTTTATAGGATCGAGTTTCACACAATCAATACGTAATCACACAAATACTGACACACTAGGTGTGGAAACCCTAATGCTCATGCAAAATGATAAAAATACGAATCAATACATGTGAGATTTCATTTTCAAAGTTTTCATACACACAACTAGGTGTAACTGCACAGCCTTTTAACACTCTAGAACATGCACACACTAAATGACATAACTGAATAACCGTCACAAAATTACACCTATATATAAACCTTTCCGTTCGACCTATCGATGGTGTGAACCAACTGGTTCGACCATGTGTTATCCCGAACCAAAACCTGAAGTTTTGGTTCGACCCTTCAAATATTCGAACCAATACAACAAAATCAAACATAAAGTTTACAATTCGACAAACCAACTTCGATGATCCGAAAGCTCCAGACACATATATGAAATATGCATCTACATCTACATATGAGACTGAAGCTCTAGATTCTCAGGTAATAACCTCTATTCAAAATTTTGAGTTTGAAAACTTGAAGTTAGACTTAAAACAATTGCAAGAAAAGCTTAAAAAAACAAACAGTAAAATTTTGTAAAAAAATCTGGGAGCTAACCAGAATCCAGGAACTAAAATATGAAGAGGTTAGAAAAGGAAAATTTTTGGGAAAAAACAATCTTTCATTACAAGCTAAAATTAGTTTCTATGAAATAGAAAGACAACAATTGTATAAAAACTTGCAGGACAAATCAATTAATGTAAAAATTTTTCAACAATCTAAGGAATTTATTGATTACATCGAGGCACCAAGACCAGAAATTATAGACAAGGTCTAGGATATGTAAAAGGAACATGCTCAAATACAAAAAGTTGTTTTCATAAAAGCAACTGTAGAAAATCTAGAATAGAAAAGTGTAAACTATCTGAGCCAGAAAATTGGTGAAAATAGAAACAACCTTTAATTTAATAAAAAAATTCAGAAATCTGGAATACAATATTGGGGCCTGTTTGGTAGCCCCTTAATGAGGCTCTGAACCATTCAGTTCTGAATGGTTCAACATTCAGACTGTTTGTTTCAATCTAAAAAAGGCTTTGAATTGAATGGTTAAGAGTTGAACCATTCAGACTTGGTGCATAGCTGAACCATTCAGCACTTACTCATTCAGAGCCTCTTAAACATTCAGACTCTTAATTCAGCACTCAATTAACCAAACAACCCCTTAAATATGACCCTTAACCATAGAAAAGTTCTCTTATATGGAAGGATTAAAATAAATCTCTTAATTTGTGGACAATTCTATGATAAATGTTTTAACGTAAGAGAGAACTACACGAATAGTCCTTATGGTTTATAGAAAGTAACATCTTAGAGTACTAACTTTATTTTTAACATGTTAAGGGTTTTATGGTTTCAGTTTTGTAACATATTAGGGTACTAAAGCTAACTTCGTTAGTTTTTCTAGTTAAGTTTTGATAAAATGACTAAAATGCCCAAGAATAACTAGATGGGCCATTCTTGTAATTAACTGTATTTGATTTACAAGGATACTTTTTGCAATTTATTGAAATTACAATTATCTATTAATATTATTAAATTTAAAAATTTAAAATTGTAATAATATACTAAATTAAATAATTGTACTCTACACATTTTATTATATTTTTTTAAAAACAATACTTTTATCCATATAAACCACCGCTAATAAGCCTAATTTATATCTACCATCAAGCACCACATCAAATCTCATCTCCACTGTCATTGCCGCAATGCATTATCTATATTTGACAAGGTCATCTATATTTTTTAATATATCGAATTATCTATTAATATTATTAAAACTTAGAAATTTTAAATACACAAATTAAATAATTATAATATATACATTTTAGTATTTATTTTTGTAAAACAATACTTCTATCCATGTAAACCATTGCCAATAAGCCTAATGCGTATTTGCCATTAAGCACCATGTATACTCTCATCTCCACTGCCATTGCTGTCATACGTTATCTATATTTGACAAGGTCGTCTATATTTTTAATACATAGAATTATCGATTTCTAATATTTAAAAACTTTAAATTATATAAATATATTAAATTAAATAATTAACGTACTCTATGCGCTTTAATAATATTAATAGCTAACTCTACATCAAGCAACAGATCAACTCTATGCGTTTTACATATAGATAACGCATGGGTCAATGGTGGCGGAGATGAAAGGTGACGTGGTGCTTGATGACAGATGCGAATTACACTCATAGACGGTGGTTTATATGGATAAATTATTGTTTGATAAAAAGATACATACTAAAACGCAAAAAAATATAATTATTTCATTTAATATATTTTTATAACTTGAAATTTTTATGTTTTTATAATATTAATAGATAATTATAATTCTAATTTCAATAAATTGCAAAAATTATCTTTGTTATCAAATAAAGTTAATTACAAGAATATCTAGTTATAATAGGCATTTTAGTCATTTTATCAAAACTTAACTATAAAAACTAACGGAGTTGGCCTTAGTACCCTAACATGTTACAAAACTGAAACCATAAACCCTTAACATGTTAAAAAATAAAGTTAGTACCCTAAGATGTTACTTCCTATAAACTACAAGGACTATCGTGTAGTTCTCTCTTTAACGTAATTTTCTATCTTGAAAAGTGTGAAGTAATAGGGATTCAAGATAATGTGGTAAATTTGACTAGGAAATCAATTTATTACTTTGATTTCAATGACAAAATAGATAGGCAACCATTGTGTTTACTTTCTCAAACAACAAGTGTTAACTGGATATGGCATATGATATTAGCTCACATATTTCAAAACATTAAACATCCTGGCCAATAAGAAGCTTGTTAGAGGCATTCCTGTCATTAAATTTAAAAAGAAAAACATATGTGAAGCTTGTCAACTTGGAAAATAAAAACAAAAGCTCACATAAATCATTATCTTAATCTTATACAACACAAACCTCTAGAACTACTTCATATGGATCTGTGTGGACATTTCAACAGGGAAACCATGTCAGCTAAGAAGTATATACTTGTCATTGTCGATAATTATTCAAGGTACACATGGGTTGACTTTTTGAGAAAAAAACTCAAACTCTAGAATTAATAATTAATTTTATCATAAAAATCCAAAATCACTTGAAACTTAAAGTCAAAAGAATAAGAAGTGGCAATGGAATAGAATTTAAAAATTCCCGATTAGAAAGTTTTCTGACAAACAAAGGAATTTCACATGATTTCTTAGCACCTAGAACTCATCAACAAAATGGAGTTGTAGAGATGAGGAATAGAACTCTTGTTGAAGCAGTAAGAACTATGCTAGCATTTTCAAATTTGCTAACATATTTCTGGGTTGAAGCTAATGCAAATGCCTGCTTCACACAAAATAGAATTCTAATCATAAAAGATTTCAAAGAACACCTTACCACATAATCTTTAAAAGACCCACCAAGTGTTAAATTTTTACATATCTTTGGATGTACATGCTACATCTTTAATGATTTTGAAAGCTTAGAAAAATTTGACAAAGAAGGCTGAAAAATGAGTCTTTCTACGCTATTCTCTGGCATTAAAAGCATATATAGTTTATGTTATAAGCTGTAAACAATCAGAGAAAACGTCTGTATGTGTCGTTTGATGATTCATCACTAAGACTTAATCCGAAAACTCAAAATCTCAAAAATGATAAACTTTTCAAAACCCAGAAAACACAGAAGAATTGTTAAATGAATGGTGTGAAGAAATTCTGGGTATCATTGGGAAAGTAAATTCAAAAGCCTTAATGGCATAAGCTTAGTAAATTCAAAAGCCTTAATGACAAAAGCTTAAACGTTGAAGTCAAGTGAATAACAATGAGTTAGGTGAAACATCTAAAAAAAATTTTGAAATATAAAACTAGACAACACCAATCCCAAAAAGGCACAAAATCAGGGAAACAACCAAATGATACAATAGACATTGATAACATAAACCCTTTTCATAATATGAGGTGGACCAAAGATCATTTACCTGAAAACATATTAGGTTAGAAAGGTGTATAAACAAAGGCTAAAACTACTAATGAATGTCTATGTGTAGGTTTCTAAAGCATAACACAACCCAAAATCTATTGAAGAAACACGAGTCCTAGATTGTCGGGTTAGCGCCAATCTTGGTAGTGATTCCATAGGGTTTTTTATAAAGAAGTATGTTTGTAAAATGTGATAGGTCTAAGGACAAGACCAAGGATGTTTAGAGACAACAAGTTAGAAGAGCGAGCCTCTAATGTTAGCAAATAAACAAGAGTTGGAAAAGTAACGACGTGCTCGTAGTCTTTTCTGTGAAGTTTTAGTGAATATCGGATGCCAATAAAAGGAGAAGGATCTCCCCTTTTATGGTACCTCGATATACGACTTTCTCTACCGTCCTCTACCCTTGATGGGGCCCGGCCCAGGTAATGTGTCTCTAGGTTTCCGGCCAAGTCCTCAGCCCAATGGTGCAAGTGGTTTTGATAAAAAAGAGAGGAAAGAGGGGATGTTACCGTCTTGACGTAAATACACGTGGCGTCCGTCGATTGGATGAAGGTGGCGATGGACACGTGGCGTCCGCTTATTGGCTGATGCAGGGCGGTGGGTAATCATCCCCTACTAGAAGAACCTGAGACAAGTTGGAGGGTTGCAAAAGTCTTCAGGAAATATCTTGGCTGGGAGGCTGCCATGTCGTCGTCCTTTCTGACTATCAGGTTGTGCGCAGCTATTGATTGGCTGGAAAGTCTGACGGGCAGCCTGCAACGTCAGGAACAGTTGCCTGCGGCAGGAGTGTGTGTCTCGAGGCTGCCCCATAAGGCATCTTGTAATCGTGTTGAGGAAGCTTTGTGTATCTTGCTGAAGAAGCTTCGTTATGGCGTCTGTCCCGCTGACATAAAACGGGCGGGTAAGTCTGCGTCATCCGTTTGATGGACGCTAGCCTCTGCGCTGACGTTAAAATGGGCGGGTGAGTCTGCACCATATGTCTAATGGGCGCGAGTCGCCCCGTTTATGTAAAGCGGCGCAATATGTTTTAGCTTGTGGTATGGTATTTTGCTGGCGCTTTGGTACCGTATCCCTTCAAGTCTCCCTAGTCTAGTGCTGCCTTATTATGTTGAGAAGGGGGTGCTGGACTCGTTTGTGGAGTTTTGAAAGTTTTTTTACATGTGTACTTTGAGTTACATCCAGTCGTCACTGGGTTTCATGTAATAAAGTGTACATGTAAGTTTTATGACATCGTCAACTGGTGCGCGCGGTAGTGATCAAGTTGTGGGCGTATGACGGAATGAGGAATTCCAGCGGTATAGGCGTTATGCCTTGTTACGCGTCTGGGAGAGAAGAAGAAATGTGAAAAATTTTTCCGTTTGTATAGGCTTGACGCCAGAATCGGCACCATGCCTAGTAGCGTATGTGAAAGTTGGGATACTTGAAGTTTCTCAAGTTGGCGCATGTGTGACGCCAGATTAGGCATCGTACCTTTACGCATTTGAGAAATGAGAAAAATGTGTGAATTGTTGGTCTCGGCGACGCCATATTAGGTGTCAGATTGTTTAGCGCATGTGAGAGAAGTATAACAAAAAGTTTTGAACTTTTGTAATTGGCGCTGACGCGAAGCTGTATAGGCGTTGGTGGGTGGAGCGCTTCATAGAGGTGGGATAAAAAGGTAACTTTTTGTCTGCTTATGCGCCTGCTGAAGTGCACTTATTACGCATTTAATTTGTCTTTTCGAATTCTGTGTGAAATAAATGGCGGGAATGTTGGTCTGAGAGAGGACGTGTCTGACGGTTCGTACACTTTTTTCGGAGAACGTGTCTGACACGTGCTATAGTTGGAGAGCTGATAGGTCGCCACGTGTCGTTCATCGGTGAAGTGTGAACAGCTGGAGATGGTGCATCTGAAGTGGGTGTACACGTGTCAGTCAGCAGTGGTGAGTGACAACTGTGTGAGCATTGCAACCGTCAGGCGAGTGGGGCCACGCGCCGCGCGTGATACGGCTGTCACGTGGTGCGTCTGACGTGTCGTCTGTCTATTGGACCTCCACCTGAAAAGCAGTTTTTTGTCATCATGAGTTGTATCCCACCTCCATTAATGCGATGGGTATAAATAGGGGTTTCCCTCTCATTGTTTGTTTTATCACTCTTCAATTTTTCTTCTTCTTATCTCCGGTTGTCTTTATAGATTTCTGATCAAAAAATTTTCTAAGTCCGAAATCTTTTTCCGTTTTCTTCATATATAAGATGTCTGAAGATAAAGTTTCGAAGCCCGAGTTGGCAATGGTAGAGGCTCAGATCTCTTGGTCCCAGGATAAGTACAGGGCCCTTCTTGAGAAATATGAAATTCTCAGGGAGTGGGAGCCTGAGTTTCCGGCAAAGGGAAAGACCCCTACTGATGCCCTTGAAGGGAAGATCTGCATGTACGAGGCCTTTTTTCAGAAGGCTTTCTTCAGGATTCAACCAGTCGTTCTTGGTTGATGTGTTAAAGAGGTATGGCATCCATATAATTCAGATGAGCCCGTTCGGAGTTATGAGGGTCATGCACTACAAGGGGACTTGTCGGGCTATGAGGATGGAGCCAGTGTTTGAGCATTTTAACTGCTCTTACAAATAGAGGTGAAGGAGAGTGGTTGGATCTCTTTGTTGAGAGATCGAAGTCCGTTTCGTTTGTTGTTAAGGGGAACTCTCCAAAAAGCCTTCGTGACTGGAAGAGATGCTTTTTCTATATGAGGAAGGAGGTGATTCCGGAGGAGATGGGGTGGCTGACCCTTCGTGCCGGACAAAAGCCTCCTTTTTTGAAGTTGAGAAGGATTTTCAGTAACAAGATTGTGCAAGATACTATTGTCCCATGCGACACGGTTGGATGATTTGGATCATTGTGACGAAGGGATGTTTAAGGTTGGTGTGCTTGAGCCGTCTGGGCATGAGGGAGGGAATGGATGTGCTTCCTTATGGCGACGGAGGTATGGATTTGGTGGCAGGTAACTCCTGATTTATTTTGTTTATTCTTCCTTCTTGTTTTGTGATCCTTGAATGATGTGTATCATGTCTTGTATGTAGGTGAGTGCTTGTTTGATTTCTGGGCGCAGAGGGTCTCACACACAATGTTTAGGCCGGTCCCAGAGGGTGAAGTTGCTGGTGTGGAGCTGAAGCGTGTGAACTTTGTTTTCCCGACGCGGATTGAAGGTGTGCTGAGAATCCCTTAGCTATTGGTTTCTTAATTATTCCCGAACCCCATTCTGCGTGTACCGCGCAAGGGGATGACTGGGTTGTTTTGTTTGACGACGAGTCTAGTGGCTCGTCTCTAATATGATTCCCTGTTCACGTCACTCTGTAGGTGGCGGGTCTAGCGGAATTGTGTCAGCGCCACAGGGTGTGAGCGGCCCCAGCAGTGCTCTGGGACGGCTGAGGGTTCCAAAGGCAAGGAAAGGGTAAGTAGTTCCCTGTCTTTTTTAAGTTATAGTTCCGCATGGGTTCTGTTAATCTTGTGTGTTTGTTTTTGCAGAGGGTAGGCGTAAGCGCCTTTGCCTGCTTGTTGACGACCGAGGGTGATACTGATCAGCCTTCGATGAAGAAGGTAGCAGAAGAAGAGCGCCTGAAGGCTCAATCTGGCGTTGAGACGGTGCCTGATCCCGAGGCATTAAAGAAGGGTAAGGAGGAGAAGCGCGCTGCTGAAGTTGCTATCAAGAAAAAAGAAGAGGAGGATGCCCGTATTCGGGAGGCTGCCATGATAAGGCAGAAAGAGGAAGAGGCCCGTCTGGCGGCCGAGAAGAAGACTAAGGAAGAAGAGGACCAGCGTCAAGCTGAGTTGCTCAAACAACATGCGGCCATGGTGGCCGTAAAGAGTGAGAAGGGTAAGTTGGTGTCTTCTTCGGTTGTTGGTGGGTCGCAGACGGAGCCTATGATAGTTGATTTGGAGGGAGGGGATGCCCGGTTGATATGTTGGTGATGGGTGAGGAGGGTGGCTTCACGGGGCCACAAGTAAAAAAGGTTGAAGGGGCCAGGGCGTCTTCGAGCGCCCTGGCTTTTAAATTGGACGTCCCTGTATATACGCCTGGGTGGCGTATAACGGATAGTTGTCGCTTCCTCAGCCCCTTTGTGGCTGAGGAGTTTGTTAACTATGCGCTTCCCCGGCGGAGCGCATCTATCATCGGTCGCAGGACCGTGGTACTTTGTTCAGAGAGTTGTGTATGAATCTAACACAATCTCTAGGAAACTTGTACACACTTCTTGGTGGGGCGGACAAATTTCTTGATGAACAGGCGACGGTCGCTAAGGAGGCCGATCGCCTGGCTAAGGAGAAGGGAGTTTTTGAAACTGCCAAGAAGAGGTTAGTTGAGCAAGTTCGGCAACTGGAGTCCGACTTGCGTCAAAAAGATGTGGAGGCGGTAGAAAAGCAGAAGGCCTGGAACAATCTTCTCAGAAAATCAACAAGGAGCTTGAGCGCCGCCGACTGGCGGTGCAGAAAGCCGAGTAGATCTATGGAGCAAGAGAAGATTGTTGCCGCCAAGGATAAAGAACTGGAGGTTTTATCCTCAAAAATATGCTGATGCTGCGGGCCAACTGAAGAAGAAGGAGGAAGATGTGGTGAGGGCCAACACTCGTGTGTCGGAGCTGGAGTGGCAGATTGGCGCCCTATTGAAGGAAAAGGAAGCTTGGGAGCTGGAGAAGGCTCTGATGCTCGATGCTCAGAGGTCTTACTGTGAGAAGGCATTATGGATAATGTCTGATGGGATTGCCGCCGTAAGTTTCCGTCTTTCTTTTTATTTTCTTTAGTTGACTTTGCACTGTTATTTATGTAAGTTATATCTTTTGTTGTAGGTCTTTGATCGTTGCTGGAACGAGCCGAAGATGGGCGAGCAGGTGGTGGAGGTGGTGGATGCTGCGCGGACCATGAGGTTACAAAGTGGTTGGTTGGAAGGGTACCTTGCTGCGAAAGACGGAGCTCCTGTTGATGCGCAACCCTTTCAAGATATGAACACAGAGCAGGCATTGATGGAGCGCAGCTTGAAAAGCTTGAGAAGATGGAGTTCCCGGTGCTTCAGACCATCAGGCAGTGTTTGTCAGATCCGGATCCCATTGCTCGTTTCAGGCATTGGGTGTAAGAGTCAGATCGTGCAGGCCGCGAGTGCGCTGAAAAAGAAGGTGCTACAGCTGTTGCAAACGCTAGTGGTTTAGGTAGTTCGGGGACGGCGCATGAGCCTCCCCAGTAGGTTGAAGTGTTCAAATGTAACCACCATCTTTTGTGTATGTGGACATATTTTAATGAAATGGAATATCAACCTTTTTGTAGTGTTTACGCTTGTTGTTGAATGATTGTAGGATAGATTCTGAGGATAACATGATGTCTAATTTATGAAGAGTAAATTAACTTCATAAATTAGAAGTAAAGTTGGCGTCCATTATGAAGAGTAGATTAACTTCATAAATTTGGACTAAGAAAATTTGCGTCTGAGTTATGAAGGGTAAATTAACTTCGTAAGTTAGAAGTAAAGGTTGTCGTCGAAGTTATGAAGAGTAAATTAACTTCATAATGTAGACGAAGGTAACAGTTGCGCGATGATGGGCAAGATGTAGAGTATTGATGTATATATTCAAAAATCTGAGAAATTTATAAGTAACATATGCGCAACTGCGCTACATTCCATGATCGTGGGATGGGTGTTCCGTCCAGCTTTTCTAGTGCGTATGCTCCTTTTCCTAAGACTTGTTGAACTTTGTAGGGCCTTCCCAGTTGGGCGCTAATTTTATAGGCGCTCTGAGTGGGAGGCGTTGTTGTCTCTTAGGACGTAGTCCCCGATGTCAAATGCACATCTTTTGACCTTTGAATTGTAGTACCGCTCAAGTTGTTTTTGTAGTTTGCCTTGCGTATGGCTACCATTTCGCGTCTTCGTCCAGAAGGTCCCCACATGTAAACCTGGATATCTTCTGCCAGTTTTCTTATAGAAATTGTTAGTTCTAACACTGAGCAGAGCCAGTTGATGCGAAATGTCCATTTCTTTTAAGTCCAAGGGATCAAAATATTGAAGGTCATTATACTCAAAAGTCATGTTGCTAGATGCCTGGATATCACCACTTGCTACAAAAGCATAGTTGGGTGAATAAAATCAAGTTAAATCCAGTAGTTATGTCAATATAATGATCATAACTCTGATCCTTACTACTACCAGGCATCTCATTCTGACCCAAAAGTGTGATTCCCCAAACACAAAATCATAAGACACTTTTTCAGATTTCAGAAGCTTCTTTTTCTGGTTAAGCTCTCTCTCATAAGTCAAGAGCTTACATGAAGCTGGGTCAGAGATAAGTCCTTAAAACCGATTGAGTCTCTCATAACAATTGCAATAGTGTCCCATTTATCTGTAGTGATATTAAAAACCTATGGTTTAATGTTGATTTTGGGTAAGTTAGACCCACCAGTTTTAGTTCACTAATTAAACAATTAAACCTCTCAAATTGTTGAGTTAATGACTCTCCTCCCTTCACATGACTGAATGTTTCATATTGTTGGTTTAAGATTTCACGGTTGTTTTCAGTAACCTCATCAGTTCCACCGAATTGTTCTTTTAAAGTATCCCACAACTCCTTTGCACCGTTACAGTGTAACAGCCCAGTATAGATATCATTTGGTAAAACCATGGCCACAATACTGAAGGCTTTGGCATCCTAACTCAATTTTCAAGTCCTGCTCGGAGTAGTTTTCAAGCTTATTTGGTTCTTGAACCTTGGGATCTTCGGTACTCGCGCACCATCAAACATGTGGTCCGAAGATAACCGACATCCAGCACCTAGTGTTCTGTTAAGCTAGAACATGGCTCATCCGACGTTGCCAGATATTGTATTCAGATTTGACAAGCATAGGTGGCTTGTTGCTCGTGCCAGTGTTGTGTGGATCGTGATTGATTGAAGTCATTCCTTGATTGTTTATAAAACAAAGTGTGTTTAAAGAAGTTTGAACGTAAATAAACTTTTACTTTGTTTTCCAATCCAACAAACAAAGTGATATCAATAAGTTTGAGCTGATCTATTTATATTAAATTGATTGATTAGATCGAATTTAATTGACCAAGCTCTGATATCAATTGTTAGGATCTGAGTTTGATTTGTTATGAAGTTTAGTAAATGAAACAATAATGAAGATGAGTAATAATGGAAAGTGCAACGGAAATATAAACTTTAAATCATAACAAACAGGACAATTGTTTTAAAACAAGTACTATCACAAGTCATCACAGATTTCAGTACAATGTACAATCTCCCTGTCAGCCCGATCACTCACAGACTTTGTTTGTGTAAGGGAATGTTTTAGAGTGATGAATAGAACAGTACAGCATTGTTTCTATTTATAAGACAAACTAAAGCTCTGATGACCTAAGGCTGACATCACCTAAGACAGTGACATCTAACTGAAAAAACAATATAAAACATCTGCCCTAATACAAACACTATTACATTAAAAACTCTGATAACTAAACCTCTGATGTCTAACAGCAGATGGAGTAAACTCTGTTTGCTTGAATCATCTGTTGGAGCCTAAGTGTTGTTAGCTCCAACAGACCTTGTCTCTTCAGATCTTTGGCTCAGCAGATGTTTCTTCATCAGACCTTTGGTAGAAAGTGGTTTCTTTAACAGTCTTTTATAAGCAAACAGTTTGTATAGCAGTTGTTAGGGAACAGCAGTTATTATCAACAGTCTTTGGGAGGATCTTGTATGCAAAATACTGTTTTATTGATAATAAGATGTTTAGTATGTTTTGGCTTTTCACTATATCTGTTCTTCTCCAGGTCAGCAAACGCAACAATGAGGCTCACACCTCTCGTTATTCGGTACATCCTGGTTCTGATAAGATGTACCAAGATCTTAAAACACTCTAGTGGTGGCTAGACATGAAAGCTGAAATAGCCACTTATGTCAATAAGTGCTTGAGTAGTGCCAAGGTTAAGATTGAGTATCAAAAACCTTCACGCTTACTTTAGCAACCAGAAATACCCACGTAAAAATAGCAAATTTCTATGGACTTCATCACTAAACTTCCGAAAACACCTAGTGGATGTGACACTATTTGGGTCATTGTCGATCGATTGACCAAATCCTCTCACTTCTTGGCAATTAAGGAGACGGATAAGATGGACTATCTGGCTGATATCTACATCAAGGAAATTATTTCAATGCATGGGGTGCCTACTTCTATCATATCAAATCGCGATGTGCGATTTACTTCTCGTTTTGGATCACTCTCCACAAGTCTTTTGGGAACTCGCTTGATATGAGCACAACTTATCCCCTCAAGACTAATGGTCAGAGTGAGCACACTATTCAAACATTGGAAGATCTAGTATCGAGCTTGTATATTAGATTTTGGCAATGGTTGGGAGAAGCATTTGCCCTTGGTGGAATTCTCATACAACAACAGTTGTCACACACATGTATTCAGTTTGCATCTTTGGATGCGTTTTATGGGTGCAAATGTAGATCTCCTATACGTTGGGCTGAGGTTGGAGATAGCCAGTTGACAGGTCCGGGCTAGTACATGAAACGTCTAAAAAACTGTACAGATAGAAACCGTAGGGCCGCTGCTCGTGATTGACAAAAAGTTATGCTGATACCCCAAATTTTCACGTTAACACTTTAACTGAACTCTTGTTAACTTGTTCTTACATTCATTGCATTTACTTGACCAGGTTAGCTACGTGAGTCGCACTGTACAAGGTTATTGGTTAATAACTGCATAGATGGTAATCCAGAGATTACGAAATGCATATACGAGACTTGAACCTCGAACGTTAGTGAAGTTGTGAAATATAACTATTGGGTTTTATATGTTTGAACATATGTGCTAATACTGTGACTATGTGAATTTATGGGATTGAACGCTATCGGATAGGTAACCGGGACAACACCCAGACCGGGACCTTAGTCAAGGTGAACATTGGTTCTTTAATGTTTTTTATTCTCATTAATCATGGTTTTAATACGTCAAAACTTGATTGTC
>JAUTDX010006725.1:0-18671 GCA_030844895.1 Ambrosia x helenae | reverse complement strand
TGTATGGTAAACAACAAGAACGTACAACTTACTATGTCCTTGATAATCATAGGGCAACCATTATCGGGAATTTGAAACCCCTCTAATAATAATTTATTGAGATATATTTTTCATTCCAACATCCCTCAAACCCTCAAGTTCTTCACTTGTGTAAATCCCTTACCTTATCACATCTTTTATCACAATCACACACACTTTGCCTTTCAAAATCATCATTCACTTGTTTCTTCAACCCTTTCCCTCTTTTTCTATGCCTTTTTTCTTTCTTCTTTTCATTCCTCTTAAAACCCAATTCAAAACCCACATTCAGTTCTGGTTTCCTTTCATCAATCGATTCACTTGGTGGTGAATTAGTGAAATTATTTATCTAGGTCGTAGTGTTTTAACCTGATTCTTGAGGTACATGAATCAATGTTTTGTCCCGTTGTTTGTGCTCGTTTATGCACTATAGATCCGACAGCATGGGTGAGGTTGATAGTTGCAGGTGGTGGTGAGCTGGGAGAGATTGATAGTGGTAGATGGTTTGGGATGGTGGTGGTGGGTGGTTTATAAAGGTGGTGGAATTGGTTTGGTGGTGGTGGATTAGAGAAACTGAGAAAGATATATATATATATATATATATATATATATATATATATATATAATATAATAAGTAAAGAGAGAGAGAGAGAGAGAGAATACCTTAATATATATATATATATATTAAGTTTTTTTATTTCTTTTATTTATTTATTTATTTAAAATATTTTCCAATAGGTAGATAAAAAGACTATATTACCCTTATATAACCAAACTTAGCTGAAAATTTTAACCAGGTTAGTGCTAAAGGACAAACAGTGCAAGGTTTTGAAACATAAAGGACGATTCTCATCAATTTTAAAATTAAAGGACAACCACTGAAAAACTTGTAAACATAAGGACGATTTCTATAATTTTTCCTATTATAATAATATGTTATTTTGGAAATAAAACGACTTTGGAGGTTTTATGCACTTCGGGTTTTTCCTACTTGACCTATTTAGCCAATTTTCATTTTTAACCAATATTTTAAACCCTTTTCCGGACTTTAGGAAAAGTATTAACCTTAAGTGAACAACTTCATTGTAGACAAACATAAAAAGGAAACATTTGTACGTGGTGGACAATAGTGCGGCTGAGTTCACCTAAGCAATCGAAAACTGAATTAACCAAAACCAAATTAACTTAAAATCGGTTATTGTTTTTCTGTACACTTAGTTCACCAAAATCAACCAAACCGAAACAAAACTATTCATATATTCTTGTATTTTAGGTTTTATACCTCTATTTCATGTATTTATACATCCATTTATGTACTTTTAGGCAAAGAAATTTAGCCAAAGTTTGGTTTTTGTTATTACCAAAATTAGGAATCGGACTGAAAACCGATAATCTAACCATATAAACCGAAACCAAGTAACTGATTGTTTAATAAGATCGATTAACTGATGATTTTGGTTTTAGTTTTAGTTTCAGTTGATGCTAATAATTGAATTGAACAGAACCATACACACCCTTAGTAGTGTCTGTCTGTGTTCCCGCTGCATCGCGCGGGCACCCTACTAGTATCTAAATAAAAGTTTTGATCATTCTCATATTTTAAAAATATCAATTTTTTTAGCTGTTGGCTATACTAAACTAATAGAAAACCTCAATATTTTGTTATAACTCCGTACCACACAATTGAAGATGCTACTACTTTTGATTGCATAGTTATAATGCAAGTTTATGTATCCTTGTTTAATTAATATTTGTTTTTAAATGGTCACAAGAAATCGAAGAATGTGTAGAATTTAGAAAAGTTGGATATTGAAGAATCTGGACATTTATATTTGGAGATTATGAACTTATGAATTAGGAATATCATGTATTCATGTTTAAGTTATTTTGGATAATTATGTCTAAGTTAGTACAATTTGACTTATTGTTTTGTGGATGTACTTTGTCTAAAGGTAGTATTAACAATATTTTTTAGTTAGATGCATATTAAATGGTTGTTTGTGTTCAAGATCTGTATTCAGGAACAGTTCACAAACAACTGAAAATCTTAACAAACAAACATAAACATAGAATTTTGTCGTTTTTGTGTTCATTAACGGTACGTATATCCAAGAAACCTTAACAAACAAACACGGACAAAGCCTTGTTCGTGTTCGTATTCGTTAGGTTCGTTTACAACTCTAGCTTGGATCCATGATATCCTTATTTAATCTATATCAATACAATACCAATATATATATATAAAATAAAAGAAAAGTGGTAAGAACATAGCACCTTGTGAGGCCATCTCCCCTTGATTTTCATTCAAAAGTCTTTTTTTTTTCTTATGTGCATGACACATGCACTTTCCCCCACGATTTTTGAACGTTAATAACTTTTATATACAAGATTTAAAAAAATTACACCAAATTAACGAGCGTTTTGTTGTTTTTCCAACTAATAACATAGTGCTATAAATAAAACAAAAAAACCACTTTTTTAGTGGTTTTTGTTCATGCAGAAAAAACACAATGTGTTAAGGTAATTCATTAATCATGTCTAGGCAAGTCGCTAATCATGTAAGATAGTATATATATTTTGAACCTACTATTGCATACATATAAGAACCCGCTAACTACATATATTTTCATACATGTAGCGAGTTTGGTAAAATGTAATTTTTTTATTTTGATTTATGTTGTTAGAAACGTTGATTACAAAGTTGTTAATCCCGTTAGATGTAGTCTATGATTCTTAGATAGCCAGTAAATCTCTTGCTGATAGATGATAAATTAATCACCCACCATGCATGCCTCTTAGATCATTTTTAATGTATGTACTTTGAAATCGACTGACATGTGGTGATTATTGAAACAAAACTTAAATTGTGTATGAGTAGAGAAATAAAGATTGAACAAGTGTGTCATTCTTTCACATACACTCACTTTACACATCAGAATTGCCTATCATCATCATCATCGTCACCATCAATATCTTGATATATCATTTGATACCAATCGGTTGTTTTTTTTTTTCAGGTTCACATCGTAGCTTTAAATTGTCTTGAGAAAGTGACAAAGTTGTACAGAGACTCCACTCGGGTAAGAGGTGCACATGTAGAATTAGAAAGTACGGTTTATTAGTTATCGAATGTTGATTCTTTACAAATTTTAATATTTCTATGAAAAACGACATATTCCTTTTATGGTACACACATTTTGTCACTTCATATTAGATTTGTCTATCCTGGGAAGCTCACGGGGATAAACTAGTATTATTTTAATATTAACTAGAAGAAAAGTGAGGTTTCACCTCACAAACAAAAAAAAACCAAAAAAGACAGAATAGAAAAAAGACAAAGTACTTACTGTTGCCTAACATGTTTCTTTTTAATATATAGAGTAATATACTAGTTGGTTGATCAAAAACTAAGGCTGTAAACAAACCAAACGAACACGAACAAGGCCTTGTTCGTGTTATTTTGTTTAGGAAATAACGTGTTCATGAACACTTACCAAACGAGATTTTCTGTCCGTTTTCATGTTTTTTGTTAAATTTAGGTGTCAGATAAAAGCGAACACCAACAAACACACATGAACGTAAACGAACACAAATAGGCATTAATGAACAAAATCAAGCACAAACTAACACATATTGAATTCTAAAAATTAGCATTTTTCATCACGTTCATTGTCCGCCCAAAATATACTAATCCAACTACCCAAATATACTTGACATAATCTTGATCACATAACATAAAAATACAAATGTATCATATTAAACTTGAAATCCTCGTTAATTCCACAAAAAATAACAATTAATCAAAATAGTTAAAGTAATATTAATATGTGATACACTAATATATAATAAACAATCTACCACTTGTAAATTTGAAGTACTTATATTAAAAATAAGGGGAAATGGATTTAAATACTCCCAACTATCGGCCGTTGGCGGATAATACTCCCAACTATCACTTTGGCCATAGCACTCCAAACTTTCAACTTATTTTCCATTATCACTCTGGACTAACACCCAACTAACGACGTTATCCTATGTGGCATTTTGATGACGTGGCTGTCTGACTTGGCAATATTTGTTAATAAATAAACATTTTCCCTCATTTTAAAAACTTACGTCTTCCCCAAATTGAAACCCTAGATTTTGGGGATGAAACCCTAGAACGATTCAAGCACCTACACTCGATTCAACAACAATTCGACTGAAGAACAACCACTTCAATACACGAACGAACATCAATTATGAGCTCGTCTTCTACTTCGAACTCAATTGGAACGAGAAACCCTAAGTTTTAAAGTCGATTTGGATGGAACATCTATTGCCATCATGACGTTCTTGCAGTACTTTGAGTTGCTGGAGTAACGAGTATTCGACAAGATGAACAATTTTATGGTTGCTCGTATTGGCCGGTTAGTACCCACCCTTATTCAACGTTTTTTTTTGTATGAACAATTATGAACTTTAAAATTTGTAATTTCAATAGAAATGTGGCTGCAAATTCTTCGTGTGGAAAGAGGATGTTGATAGAATGTTTAAAGAACAAGCTTTGAAGATTCAGAACTTGGATGGAAAGAAGCAGGACTGTCATGTCAGATAGTTATGAAGATTGAAGATTCAGAACTTGGATGCAAGAAGCAGGGCTGTGATGTCAGATAGTTATGAAGCTTTGAAGATTCAGAACTTGGAATTACAAAAAAATTTGTTAATTGAGGAAAACAAGAGGTTGCAAGAAAGGATTTGTGACAGAGACTACAAATGGAAGAAGAAGAAGAAGACATATGTTTTCAGTGTCTTGATAATAATTGCAATTTGTATGTACTTTTCCAAGTAGGTAGTTAGTTTAGTATGCTCTGAGTTTGAGATGGATGAAATGTTTTGTAGATCAATTTGCATGATGTAGATTGATTATGTGCTATGAATGAAATGTAATTAAGCAACATTTGCATGATGTTTGAGTGAATTTGCAGGAACCAAGTTGACCCATTTGTTTAACCAAGCTGGTTGACTGAAATTGACCCATTTGCAAACTAAACATAACCTTTTTATACATAACCACACCATGCAAAAAGAACCTGTTTACACACTACATTACAACCAAACTGAACCTAACTAAATTGACCCATTTGAATGAAACTGACCCATTTGCTCACTGAACCTAACCTTTTATACCAACTAATCTGAACCTAACCAAATTGACCCATTTGATCAACATTCATAATAGTCATAAACAAACCTGTTTATACCAACCAATCTGAACCTAACTAAATTGACCCATTTTCATCAACATTCATAATAGTCATAAACAAACCTTAATAGTCATAACATTCCCAAAACATTCATAACAGTCATAAACATCCATAACAAGATCCTAACCATACAAACACCAATATATTACACAAAAGGTGGTGTTAACTAGTGGAACATCATTAGTTTATCATAATTAAACACAGTAGGTGGTGTTTTTAGTGGAACATCATAAACATTCAGCAGCCCCTTCCAACAGCCCTTCCTGCTCCCCTTCCTGCTCCCCTTCCTGCTCCCCTGCCCCTTCTTATTGCCCTGCCCCTTCCAACTGCCTTGCCCCTTCCTGCTCCTCTGCCTGTTGACACAGCAGATTGCTGTGTTGGCTGACTTGGACCTTGGGTGGTCTGAGTTGACTGTTGGGTGGTCTGTGCAGCTTCAGGTGGGACTTCTTTTCTTGGCCTATGCATTTTTTGTCTTTTAGGCTTAGGGGCAGCTGCAAGACAATAAAATGAACTTCAATATGTATCATATGAACATTGATAAAAAATGCAACATATTAACATTACCTGCAATCATCCTTCCCTTCTCTGTACATCCTCTTGTTATGAGCTTTTGACCCACAAATGCTGCAACTCATAATCACACCATGCTTTGTAAGCTTCCCTGGCTTCTTAGGGTCTTCATGAGGATCCCTTCTTCTATTCTTTTTTGGCCTTCCAGGAGCTGGTTTGATTGGAGGAGGATCCAAAGGATAAAACCACCTTGGGCCAATACCTTACACTAGGCAATGGTGGGATTGAGTACTCATATGCTTTCATGTAAGTTTCCTTATGATAACATTTATCAACATAGTCCTCAGCAGGCTTTCCTAGGAATCCAGCCACAGCACATACATGTTTACAAGGATAACCTCTCAAATCCCATTTCCTACATGTACAAGTCCTATTCTCCAAGTCCACAGAAACATCATCATACTCCCTAACTTGGAAAAACTTGGTATGATGATGGATACACCTCACATCTAAAGGCATGGCTTTTAGAAAATTCTAACTTTTCCTGAATGTTAGGGCATATGACTACATCTTTGTTTTCCATTTCAAGTTTCTTAGTAACAAGTCTACTCATCACCTGAATCCTGATGTCTTCTAGCATATGTATGATATGTTTAGACCTTGCATTCAGGATATAGCCATTGAAAGTCTCTGCCATGTTGTTCACAATTGTCTGACACTTGGTTTCACAATTCAAGTAGCACCTGTTAAAGCACTTGGCATCTTGTTTCAGCAAGGCATCTACTGCATTTGTATTCACAGTCCTCATCTCTTCAATTGCTTGATTATAATCTGCTTCATTGTAAGCCCTTGCTGCTTTCCAAAACAATTCTTTAAGCTCTTCATCCTTGAATGTCTTGTGCCAGTTTGCATAGATGTGCCTTGCACAGTTTCTATGCTTTGACTTTGGCCACAGAAGTGCAACAGCATTCAACAACCCCTACAATTAACATTGTTTGTAAATAATGAATGGATAATAAAGACAATATGATATTGAATGAAAACAAGATGTTACCTTCTGCTGATCAGAAATGAATGTCCAGCCTTCCCCTTCATCAGTCACATCCATGCACCTCCTAAGCTCATTTAAAAACCATTCCCAACTCTCATTGTTTTCACCCTCAACAACTGCCCAAGCCAATGGATACATTTGGTCATTCCCATCCCTCCCCACTGCACACAACAACATCCCACCAAGAAATGTCTTCAAAAAACAACCATCTAGGCATATAACCTTCCTACACCTTGCCAAGAACCCTTTTTTTTACACCATCAAAGCAGACAAATAGTCTGAAGAAGGTCTCAACCTCTAGATTTTCACTAAGTTCACCTGGAGGGGCAGTTTGAAGCACAAATGTTGATGTGGGATTAGCTTTCCTTAAGACATCCAAATAAGATCCAATCTTGCTATAATGATCCTTCATAGATCCACGAAGTTTCTGATGGGCCATTGACTTAGCCTTATAAGCAAACCACTTGGTAACTATCAGTTTATACTTCTGCTTCACTGCTAGGCATATTTCCTTTGCAGACCAATTAGGCTTTGCTTTAAACAAAGGCATGAAACTCCTCAGCTACAAATCTAGCAGTCAACTGCCTGTTCTTTATCATGCTTCTTTGACAATTATGTATATCTTTCACACACTTAATCATATAACACTCTTTCCCCTTATGATATGAACAAAAAATGTAAAAAGGACAACCTTTTATACATCTAACACCTACACGACCTTCTTTCCTCTTATCACTCTTGGCAATTACCAAACTTCTACCTGTTGTTACAACATACCTCCTAACAGCCTCTTTAAATGCTTCTCTAGTTGCAAACCTGGTTCCTACTTTCCAAGTCCACTTCTTCCAATTTGTGTTCTCATCAACAACAGGAACAGGTTTTTTGTACTTCTTGCCTCTTATATCATCATCCTCACTTTCACCAGGTGTGAGGATATCACCATCAGACTCTTCATAGCTACTATAACTCTCTATATGTGTGTCTCTGTCATCAAATGATTCAATCAAGTTAGGTTTTCCTGTTGCTGCCAAACACTCTTCTAACAACTTCTTATGAGCTTCACTTTCTTGATGATTTGCTTCTTTAATAGCTTTAACAGATTCTACCCACTCATTGTCTTCATTGTCTGACTCAGATCCAATTACTTCATTCACCACTTGTTCAAATACTGCATTCTCTTCATTGTCTGACTCAGATGCAAAGACCTCCTCATCATTATCTTCACTTGATTCAGATCCAAATACCTTCTTGTAATCACTGTCTCTACTATTATCACTTTCAGATCCAGATTCAGATCCAAATACCTCCTTATCACTTTCAAAAACCTGTTTATCACTTTCAAGCCCCTCTTTATCACTTCCAAAGACTTCTGTACCCTCCTTTCCTAGTTCAAATACTTCAGCATCATCTTTTCCTAATTCAACAACTACTTCAGCATCATCTTTTCCTACTTCAAATATGTCAGCTAACAGATCTAATTTGGAAGTATCAATTGGCTTTGATGGTGAGTATGGTGTTAATCTAGAAGCAGAAGCTTTGGTTCTCCTGCCAATAGACACAGGACTCATTGTTGACTCAATATTAAGCTGGGAGCAGGACTGGGGAGGCGATTGTATATTGGGTTGGGCTACAGTGATGGGTTGGTCTGCAATGTTGGGCTGGGCTTTAGTGGTGGGTTGGTCTGCAATGTTTGGCTGGGCTTTAGTGGTGGGTTTGTCTACAGACTTGGGTTGGGCTACAGGACTGCATTTGTCTAGGGCTGATGTTGGGTTGCTACAATACTTCAATGTTGCTTTGCTCAAGGGTCCAACATGAACAAATACTTCAACAAATGCCTTAGGACTAGTTTGTACCTTAATTGCCTGGCATCCAACATCCTTGTCGTTCGACAATTGCTTCAATAATCCGTCTTCGACATCAAGGCAATACAAGTCAAAATCCTTAGATTCGTAGCACCCTGTTTCCATTACACAACCCACGAGCTCAAAGAATGAGACATGGTCAGGATCTATACGAATCATCTTCCATTCACCACCAATATACTTCAACTGACCTAACCCTAGATCAAAGCCCCCACCATAATACACCTTGAAGGCGATTTCATCCATTTAAAGGTTCGATTGTGAAGAAATGTATGTTTGATTGTTTGTTTGTGAAGAGATTAGGGTTTGTATGTTTGATCGTCGTGTGAGAGTGAGAGTGAGAGTGAGAGGTGACTGATGTGTAAATTAGGGTTTAAGTAATTTTTTTTACACGTATGAAATGCCACGTCACACTCCGTTAGCCACGTAGGATTAAAACTAACGGTGTTAAGTCCGGGAGTGATAATGGAAAATAAGTTGAAAGTTTGGAGTGCTAATGGCCAAAGTGATAGTTGGGAGTATTATCCGTCAACGGCCGATAGTTGGGAGTATTTAAATCCATTTTCCCTAAAAATAAAAAGTTAAAAACCCTAATGACAATCGAACACAAACAAACATAAACCAACACATGGGTTAGGATCAAATACACAGTGAAAGAAAAATAGGATGTCGTAGGAAGGGTATCAAACGGACTTCGATTGAACTCATTCAAGCGGCATTGGAACCGTCTTATCAAACCCTACGACGTTAGTTTTTAGTCTTCGTTTTTTTTGGGGCTTTAGCTTGTAGTTTTTAGAATATTCGTTATATCATTGTGTCATTTTTTCAATTCATTGTGTCTTTTTTCTCAGCATTGTGTTGTATTTTTGGCACTGTGTTATATTTTGTGGCTGATTGTGTCATATTTCATGATCTATTGTGTTTTTTGTATCTTTCTCACCCTTCTTATTTTTGATAGCCTTTGTAGAATAACCCAACGCACCAATACATTACCGAATGTTCACGAATATAAATGAATGAACGCAGCCTTTGTTTATGTTTGTTATTTATTAAACGAATGAACACACACGAATATTTCGAGTGAGTGAACGTTTGGTTTGTATGCAGCCGGCAGTATGAAAAACCGTGCGTGCCATCGTGGTAAACATTTTTATTTATCCCAAAACCTTACTCCCTTGACAGATTCTGGATTGTTTGATCCGAAACCCTAACTGGAAGAAACACATGAACAATTAAAGAAAAGAAAGAGTGCAAATATTGAAAGATGTTGTTGTTGTTGTTGTTAATAGTCGTGTGTCCTATGATCTCCTCCTGCCATGAATTTACAGTAGACAAGGGAAGGTGGTGGAGCTTGATGAATCCAACTTCGATTCCGCTGTTTCTTCCTTGGACTTCATATTCGTCGATTTCTATGCTCCCTGGTGTGGCCACTGCAAACGTCTTTCCCCTGAGGTACCTACCTACCTACCTCTCTTTCAATATGCTTGCTTATTTATATGTTGACTTTGGACCATCAGTTAAGTTGTTGTATTTGTAACAAGTAGGTGGCTTTTAAGTTTGGTAGTGTAGTGGTATGATAAGATTAGAAGTTGGGCTATGCTATGCCATTGCTCCTTTAGTTTCTAATATAGGTGGTAAATGGATATCACCTATTATCAATAACTCAACTTTACATATTTGTCTTGTTTTAATGTTGGATGTACCATGTCATATGTGACTGATGGTAGAGCCTTGAGCTTTAGTGAACTTGTTTCTTCTTCATGCTTATAACATAAATATACAATACCCTAACACAATAGGCTAACCAAACAAAGGACATGTCTTCATGTGAATCAAGCTTTTATGGAATATCATGTTTTTCTTCTAAAAAAAAAACAAATTATGCAGCACAGCACAGCGTGCCTGCTTTTGCTAATTTGCTGGTAGGTGTTTAATTCTTATCTTTCTATATTTCACTCTCTAATTTGTTATCTCTGAAATGAAAAATCTGATATTTTGTGGGCTATGGCGTTATTTATTGGTCTTTTTTATTTGAGTGCCAAAAATGCCAGTTATTAGTGTTTTGTGGTGAATAATTTTATTGTTTCATTCAGTTGGATAAAGCAGCTCCTATACTTTCGGGATTGAAGACACCTGTTGTGATTGCCAAAATTGATGCTGATAAATATTCCCATATTGCTTCAAAATATAAAATCGAGTATGTTCCATGCCTTTATTACATTTGCAGCTCATCTTAGAACGGCATATATATATATTCAAACATGATAGTGGAGTTTATTTCCTCACTTTAACTTGACTGAAAGTTTAACCTGCTCCTAAATTCAATAGTAGAGTAGAGGTGGATATTTTGTCCCATTAGATGGTAGCAGGTCATATGTATCATCTAAGCCAACATAGTAAAAATGCTTTCCAAGTTGAATTCCTTATGCATAAACCTTGTTCGATTATTTTTTTCAAGAACTTATATTGCTGCTGCTGCTCCTGCTTCTGCTGATGTTGTAATCATACGGACAGCCCAGTTCATAAACAATTTGAACTCTTTTTGACAAAAGTGTTTTGGTCAATCCAACCCCTTCCAAACCGGATCAATAGTAACCTCTATTCGATCAAAACATGATTTGACCCATTAACCAATATGCCAAACCTGCCCATTTTGCCACCTCTAATAAATGTTTGTTTTCTACAAATTTCTACATTATAATTTTGAAAATTAGTAGAATATATATTCTAGTTTAAGAATGCATCTGTTGTGAAACAGTGGTTTCCCCACCTTGAAGCTTTTCATGCATGGAGTTCCCACAGATTATAACGGGCCCAGAAAATCAGACCTGCTTGTTCGGTACCTGCGGAAGTTTGTTGCTCCAGATGTTACTGTTCTTAAATCCGATTCTGGTATTACGGAGTTTGTTGAAGCAGCTGGGACGTTTTTTCCCATATTCATTGGATTTGGTTTGGATGAGTCAGCAATATCAAATTTAGCAATTAAATTCAAGAAAAATGCATGGTTTTCTGTAGCAAAAGATTTCTCAGAAAATATGATGACTTTATATGATTTTGATAAGGCACCTGCTTTGCTAGCTCTTCATCCAAATTTCAATGAGCAGAGCATCTTTTATGGTCCTTTTGAAGGTGAGCTGACTTTCAGATGGCATGGTGTATTTATTAATGTCAGCACCTTCTACACCTTGTACCTTGCCGTATGCTATTTGGTAATTCTATAATAGGTGGCAGGTTGGGTCAAAATATGTAATTTTTTTTATTATGGGTCAAGTCAGGTTGGGTCAAAATATGTAGTTTTACACTTTTTAAGTAAAATGATTCAAAGGGTGTGTGAAATATGTATTGAAAACACACTTCGATGACTTTTTGGCCCATTTGACCCAATTAAAGATGAAAATAAACAAATAACCACCTCTTCATAAGTAAATGGTTCAAAATTGTTACGTCTTCACAGTGTCCAAATTTTAGGCCTATGAGGCAGATGAGGGTGCTTGGATTTTTGTTCATGAACTAATTATCTTATTACTGTGAGTCTGTGACTTGAAATCGCACTAATCAGTTATTATCGTTTAGATAAACAAATCTGCTTATGCGTTTTATATGGTTAATTAGTTTATCCTGTTTGCAACAAAGCAATGTTTAGTCTTTTCTTTCTCTTATCATACACAGATAAGTTTTTGGAAGAATTTATTCAACAAAGTCTATTGCCGTTAACCCTACCAATCAGCGGAGACAATCTAAAGCTTTTGAAAGATGATAAAAGGAAAATTGTGTTGACAATTGTGGAGGACGAGACACATTATGAATCCAAGGGATTAATCAAGTTATTGAGGGCTGCTGCATCTGCAAACCGTGATTTTGTATTTGCTTATGTGGGTTATAACCAGTGGAAAGATTTTGCTGAGGCTTTTGAAGTTGGGAGGAAAACTCCATTGCCAAAGATGGTCGTTTGGGATGGAAATGAAGTCTTTTTTGCGGTAAGTTACAAATTCTTGTGCTTCTAGTTTTATATCCTTAGTTAATGTCTCTTTTATTTGCACTAGAGGTGGAAAAATGGGTGGTTGAAATAGTTGAAACGGGGTCAAGTTGAGATGTCCTCTCTTTTGTTATAATTACTTAATATTTCACATTTGATAGAGATTACTGAATTTTTACAATAATATATTTTGGAATATAACAATTTTGTGGGTTTTATGTATAAAAATTTATAAATATATCTGGCAACTTTTCAACCTGCTTGATTTTGACATAACTGTCCTAATTCTTGCGTATCTTGATTTTGACATTGTTATGTTCTATGAATGCCAATCAATATAATCCATGATGATTGAATTTGAAGAATATAGATGTGGCAATTTCAACCCATTTTAGTTATAAAATGAGTCGACATGAGTTGTGTTTTTATCTCAAACAGGTAAATGAGAAGGATATAAACAAAATTAGGTAGAAGGGGAGTGATTTGAGAAATCCGTCAAAGTCTGTCTAATACGTACAACCTACAAAAGCATTTCATTTAAGAGATTTGATTATGGTAATAATATTTCTTTAATCATAAGTAACAGACTACTTCTTCGTAACAAAGTTTATAAAAGTTTTGTCGGGCTATGTTGTCAAAAGCACCTAGACACAGAAACGCAGCACAGGGGAAGTGTTGTGTCTGGAAAGGATGTGATCGGGCATGTTTTCTAGCCAAGTTCCGCCAAAAATCTTTTGAACATGTCTAAAACCCTAAACAAGCCTAAAACATGTCTAAAACCACTAAAAATGGTATTTTTATACTATGCGCCTAGCTGAAAGGCCCTCACTTTTTGTGCCTTGCGACTAAGCTAAGGTAATAAAAAAATACCCATTTCAGCTCCTCGACTGATGTGTTAATTCCTGATCAGGTTATTGATTCAGAGAGCATTCAGGGGGGAGGATCAAGGATCCCAAATCACACTATTCCTTGAAAGATACAGAGAAGGGAAAGTGATAGAGAAGTCAATGGGGCCTTCATTTGTAGGGTATATTTCTTCACTTCTTGGCATGAGAACAGTCTATATCCTTGTGTTCTTGGCTGCTGTTATGTTTCTTATTGCAACGCTGGAAAAGAAGAACCTTCAGATGTTGGTCCTCGTGACCCTGCCTCAACTTCCGTTGCTGATAACAGAGAAACCGCACGATTGTCTGCTGACAAGGAAGATTAAAATATGAACACACGTTCCATAGGTATGGGTTGATTATGTTTGCTTCTCCATTCTTGTTTATGTTCAGTTTCAGCATCGGTTTTGAACCTCCATTAATGTTGCTACAACCGTTTGAATTACAAAAATAGAAGCAGTTCATATCAAAATGTGGTGTGCGTCGCTAAGAAGTTAAAACTGGTTTGACTACAATCTTTTTCTTGTCGGTAACTAGTGGTAACGCGCCGCTACAAAAATTCAAAGCTTTATTTTACACAGCTTGTGTTGTCTTTAGTAAAATAATAATAAAACCAAAATCAGATTTGTTAAACAGACTACATTGGTAGCACATTGCACCTATTATTATAATGTAGCTCTAGTCTCTTTATGTTGTGGTCATTTGTTAATTGTTGAAACCGATCAAACACTTTAACAGCTGGCTGATGATTTGTGCAATTCTATTTCGGCAGTTTAACGGTGGCTGATGATTTGTAGCCTGGAACTTCTGTTTAACCTTTGTTTTTATTTTGTTTCTTTTAATACTAAACTATGTATATGCATTATATCAATGCACCATGGTTTTGAAAAAAACTTCCAACTAAGTATTTGTTGTAGCGTCAAACCCACCCCTAAAACCTGCCGAGGTGACCACCCACTTGCGTTTTAGTTTGAATCCGAGTGATATATGCGTTCAAAGTACCTCAACAGCTAAAGACATTTACAATAGGTTTCCCATTCCCAATCCACTCACAACCACATGTTACGGGTATGTTTGGCTTTCCAACTAACTTATCTACTTATCTTCTTTTCCGCCTCATTATCTCCTTATTCAAAAAGTCACAATTTGTAACTTATAACTTATCTCCTAATTAAGGCACAAAAACTCATTTTCAAACTATTACTCAGACGCTTTTTTTCTCCTTATTAACTTTTTGAAAAAGTCGTAAGTTATAAGGAGGGCAAATTAGGAGAGCCAAACATGCACTACGTTAAAAATTATCAAAGTTTCTCTCTCCTCCATTCACAAACACGTCCAACAAATACTAAAAATAAATACAGGAAAATTGTTTTCCCCAAAATATTCCCAAATATCTTCAAATATACTGATAAACTTTAGATTTCTCATTTTCTACACTCACAACCCTATAAAATTTGGTGTTTTCTCTCACAAAATTAAGGGACCAAATGTAAGTGCTCTAAGACCAGGGTAAGACCAGGATATTATTCTTCATGGTATCAAGAGTCTTTCCTCTCCAAACCCTATCTCCAACCTCCTTCTCATTTTTTTTGTGCCTGCCGTCAACTGATCCCCTCTAAACCATAATTTTTTTTCGAAACCTTATACCTCTCGGCCATGTCTTCTTCTTCCTTACACCAGACCATTACCGTAACCAACATCAAAAACTTCATCCCCCTTGTCCTCGATAGCCAAACTGAACACTATAACACATGGGCCGAATTGCTTAAAATCCATTGTAAGGCTTATGAAGTTTATGACCATCTCCAACCCCATGCAACGACCGCCTCATCCTCCACAGATAAAGAAAAAGAACCGGCCAAACCTGCACATCTTGAATCATGGGAGCGTATCGATTCCATTGTGTTACAGTGGATCTACGGTACCATCTCCCAAGATCTTATGCATACCATTATGATTAACAACACCACCGCCTATGACGCGTGGTGCATCCTCAAAAACCTATTCCTTGATAACCAAGTCGCCCACATCATCTCTCTTCAAAACAAACTCTTCAATACCTGCCTTGACCAATTTCCCAACATGGCCGCATATTGTCAAAATATGAAACTCATCTATGACCAACTTGTGAGCCTCAACTCTACCGTCACCGAAAACCAACTCGTTCTCCAAATCCTAACCGGTTTGACCGA
This sequence comes from Ambrosia x helenae, assembly GCA_030844895.1. Classification (NCBI taxonomy): domain Eukaryota; kingdom Viridiplantae; phylum Streptophyta; class Magnoliopsida; order Asterales; family Asteraceae; genus Ambrosia; species Ambrosia x helenae. The sequence continues at coordinate 2,932 of JAUTDX010006725.1, read as the reverse complement.
TCAATACGAGAATATTTCCCTTATTCTTCAACAAACCCAGCCGTTACCCGACTTCTACAACACCCGTTCTTGTCTATGTCAAGTTGAAGACGCAAAAACACCCAAGCTAAAATCCCTGCACAAACCGCGGGCACCGCCTTAACCGCTTCTGCCGATAACCACACATGAAAATCAACTGAACATAGAGACCGAACCCGAGCCTATGAATCTGACCGTTATCGTGGTCGTGGACGCAGTCGCGGTCGCGGCAGGGGAAGAAGCTCATACGGTAGAGGTCGATCCCATAACAGCTTTTCAAACACCTATGGCATACCCACGTATTATCCACCTCCTACTTGGCCATTTAGTCCATGGGGTGGCCCACCATTAAATTCACAGTGGCCCATGACTTATCAAATACCTCCTTGTCCCTACCCCAATGGCCCAGTACCTAACTTGACTTCTTCAGCAGCTACGACCCAAGGAATTTTAGGCCCAAAACCAGTAAACTCCAACTCACCCCAATCATACAATGCTGGATACAGCCCAACGGACATAGCACAGGCTCTCTACATCCTGGCCCTTCATCAGAACAACCCGTCATGGACTATGGACCCGGGTGCGTCAGGTACAATGTCTCCTCAATACGACAAATTTCCGTCTATTTTTAATTCTAGTATTATTCGTAATATTATTGTTGGTAATGGCAAAACCATTCCAGTATTAGGACAATGTGATATTACCTTACCTCCACCCTTTCCATCTTTCAAACTCAAAAATGTCCTTTATGCACCAAACCTTGTTAAAAATCTTATTTTCGTCCGTCGTTTTACAACTGATAACTAATTATCCATAGAATTTGACCCTTATGGTTTTACTGTGAAGGATCTCTACACCAAGAAACCTATCCTACGGTGCAATAGCTCGGGGATCTCTACACTCTCAGCCCGTCCAACATTACTAACCTCACCACTGCCTCTACCTTTGCAGCTATTTCACAAGACATATGGCATCAACGACTTTGCCACCCTGGACCAGCTATTTTACAAAATTTGAAACATTCTAATTTTATTATGTATGGTGTTTTAGACAATAAACTTTGTTCTGCTTGTATTTTCGGGAAACACACTCGTCTTCCCTTTGCTACTTCTATTACACGTACTTTTATGCCATTTGATCTTGTGCACAGTGATGTTTGGACCTCTCCCATTATTAGTAGTGGGGGACGTCGGTATTATGTTTTGTTCTTAGATGACTACACAAATTTTCTATGGTCATACCCCATCGCCCACAAATCCGATGTTTTTGAAATGTTTACCAAATTCACAACCTTTATTCACACTCAATTTGGTGCTAAAATTAGACAACTACAATGTGACAACGGGCGTGAATACGCCAATCACCAATTTCACAACTTTTGTAACCAAAATGGAATGCACTTTCGCTTTTTCTGTCCTCACACTTCGTCACAAAACGGGAAAGCGGAGCGGAAAATCCAAACCATCAACAACCTTATCCGAACACTCTTGGCCCATTCATCCATGCCTAACACTTATTGGCATCATGCCCTCGAAACTGCCACCTATCTACTCAACATTATACCCACAAAATTACACCACTTTCAAACCACCACCCAAAGATTATACAAATGCCTACCCACCTATGACCACCTACGAGTGTTCGGTTACCTATGTTACCCTCTAATACCACACACCACCATTCATAAATTGGAATTCCGCTCCACTCCTTGTGTATTCCTTGGTTACCCACCAAACCATCGCGGCTATAAATGCCTCGACCTCAAAACAAACAAAATTACCATCAACTGTCACGTGCTCTTTGATGAAACCATATTCCCATTTTCCAAAAACCGAAACCTAAAAGCCACAATTACCAATTCCTCGATGATAACATACACCCTCAGCTACTGTTTCCCAACCAAAACGCACCCGTACCATTGGCCACTTCCCAACCAATAAATGCCATGAATTTACAAACTTGCCTCCTTCTCATTGATCATTCAATATAAATATACAAATAATCCACTATTATAGGAAGAGATAATTACAAAATTGATTACAATAGATATCCTAAAATACATAAAAGCATATTCTCTGAATATATTCTATTATGAACATTTTATGAAGCCATCACTAGTAAGCAAATAAGCAAAGAGTACAATAAGGGAGTGTGTACGAGAGTGGTTTTTTTGCGTTTTTGGGTTTTCGAGTGTTTGCGATCAATACAATACATCAAAAACCTATTTGTACATAAAGACGCTTAAAACAAATTTCAAGTCTTTCATTTGTCGAACAATAGTTAGTTACCCTTTCTGTGTTGTTTTAGAGATTTCAATACAAATCCTAAACTTTTCTTAAAAATTTGATGATTACAAAGTAGAACACATAACATTTCCTTGTTTGTTTTCATTACACATCGTCTTCAGTGTTTCTCTTTTTTTTTTCACAAAGTTACAAAAAAAAGGTATGTTAGATTCATTGTTTACTCTAGTGGTAAGTGGGATGTTGTCAACAATAATATCGATCGAGGATATTCCTTGCCAAACCCAATAGCTACATGTTTGATTCACCAATCAACAAAACCTTTCTTTTTTCCATCTTCAACTTCAAAAGTCGTCAAACCGATGCTAACACCGTTCATGTTTTAGACCCCTCAATTTTCTTCTGTATTTTTTTTCATCACTTTCTCGTGAGTAAGAGTGTAGTTTTTAAACCATGTAGTCCTCCGGTCATAAAACCATTTTTGAAGTAATTGTCTGAAAAATTCTTTGATTTGCGTGATTGGCATTTTTCTAGGATCGATGTTTAGATAAAGCATTAATTAATGGACTCAACACTTTTAGACGTCATAAAATGATGTCGTTCACCAGGACAATGTGTTCCTTTGCCCAACCCAATATTTAAAGAGTATTTGGCTTTTACTTTAGACAGCC
>JAUTDX010006724.1:0-19123 GCA_030844895.1 Ambrosia x helenae | reverse complement strand
ACTGAACCACTTATGATACGAGAGATATTGGCTAACTATCATCAATTCCAAAAACCAAGCGTAAACAACCCCTTAACCAAACTTCTAGCAACAGGACTAATCGACACAGATTCAGACGATGGATCAAACATAGGAAAATCAATAATCCTGCATTCCATTTTGAGAAGCTCAAGGTTTCTTGTATTTTTCTAGATTCTCTTTTTTGAATTGAAAACTTGATTTTAAAAAATGTTTATGTTTTTTTGGTAGCAGTACATGGTACCTTCATTTTATGTGAGTTGCAATGAGATGATTAAGAAATGGGAAGCAATGTTCACCATTGACCAAAGCTCATGTGAAGTGGATGTATGGCCTCATCTTCAATCTTTCAGTAGTGATGTGATTTCACGTACAGCGTTTGGTGGTAGTTTTGAGGAAGGAAGACGAAATATTCGGCTTCAACAAGAACAAGCAGAGCTTATCATAAAGGCCGAACAATCGGTTTACATTCCAGGATCCAGTGAGTAAATTTTCACACAATATATTTGAATACCACACATAATAACAAAAAGTCGAAAACCATATAGGTGTTAAGTATTATTAAGATTGAATTACAATTTGTGTCCTTTAGCTTTATACCAGATTGCAAAGAATACCCTTAAAGTTTAAAATTGATTGGTCTTTTACTTTATCTTTCAAAATCTTGCACATTATGGCCTTTATGGCTAACTCGGTTAGTTTTCTCCATTAAAATTTTCTCACGTGACCTGCACGTGAGGGTATTTCAGTAAAATCACCCACTCATCTTCTTCCCTAATTTATAGATCATAAACCCTAAATTGATAACATTTCAATTATTGTCTGGTTTTTCATTCTTCCTCGTGAAGATTCCCCCTAATTCACATCAAAATCATATTCAACAAATGAAAACATATTTCAATCGAAGATCAAGTGTTTGGTTTGTTGCATCCAAATCATTATCAACTTTTTGATGAATTTCTATCCTGATTAAATAATATCACTATTAATTGAAGATCAAGAAGACATTCATTAAAATCATTCAAACCCTAACCTGATAATTCCACCCAATCTACTCTCCTGATTCATTTATTAAAATCATTTCACCCACATGGTTTAAAATATGCTTTGCAATCACCGTCGCACACCTAAACCCCTCAAATTCCCATCCAAATTCCTACCTTTCACAAACCCATAACCTTCGATCTCTGCCAAAATAAGTAACGAACAACAAGTATTGGGGTTTGGTCTAATAGATGATAGATGGTACGTTTGGATTAGATGTAGTGGTGGGGCTCGCTGGCGGTGGTGTTATGGGGTGGCGGTGGTAGTGATTTGGTCGAAGGTAGTGGAGAGGATAACGGTCGTTGTGTGCAGACGGTGATGATAATTAGGTTTTCGGGGATGGGTTTTCAGGTGCAGGTGGTGGTGGTGTTAGGATTTGAGATGCTTAGCAGGTGGTTATGTTGATGATGGGGGAGGTGGTTATGGTTGATGGTGGCTACTACCTACAGAGGGGTAGAGAGAGAGAGTATGTTTGTGGTGAGGTTAAGGGTGTTGAGATTAAGGAGAATGGTGATGGTATGATGGTGGGTGGTGGCAGGTGATGGTGTGGTGGGTGGTGGCAGGTGATGGTATGGTGGTGGAGGTGGTGGTGGGGTGTGTAGAGAGAGAGAGAGAGAGAAGAGAGTGTGTGTGTGTGTGTTATTTTGTAAATTGGGGAAGAAGATAAGAGGTGGTGATTTTATTGAAATACCCTCCCATGCAGGTCACGTGACCAAACTTAACGGAGAAACTAACCGAATTAGCCATAAAGGACATAACGTGCAAGATTTTGAAATATAAAGTACAAGAACAATCAATTTTAAACTTTAAAGGGCATTCTTTGCAATCCTGGTATTAAAGCTAGAGGACATAACTTGTAATTCATCTATTATTAATCAACTATTTATAATAATATAATGTGGTTAACGACAAAATGTTTAATCATAATATTATCTCTTCAAAGAGAATAGAAATAAATCATAACAACATATTTTAGCTAATAATCGAAAGTAAATATGAATGCTACAATAGATTTTTGCCAACGCTCCAACATGAGGATTAAAGGGATTGAAGGAGAAGTGAAGGCGCTAATAAGAAGTTATAATCGACAAGAGAGTAGCATGATGAGAGCCGGGGAGATTGCTAAATGAAGACCTTTTTGGCATTCTCTTGGATTCGAACGACAATTGAAATTAAACACAGTGGGAATAGTTTTAATGGACTAAACATGGAGGAAGTCATCGAAGAGTGCAAACTTTTTTACTTTGCAGGTCAAGAGACACTGGAAATTGCTTGTTTGGACTTTGATTTTATTAAGTCATTACACAGATTGGCAAACACATGCGAGAAATGAAGTGTTAGATGTAATTGGGGAGAAAATACCAAATGTTGATGGGCTTAGTCGTCTAAAAGTTGTAAGTCTTTTCATACTTGTTGTTTTGAAAAGAAATATATTATCCTAGATCTCTAATTTGTAGTGTGAAAGAAATATATTATCCTTTATTCGCAAATTGCTAGTTATTTACTTGTATCTCATATATCTCGCTATTGATGGTTTGGATTCAAAATAAATTTCTAGTTGTTTTATGTTTTAGGTGAATATTATTTTAAACGAGCCTCTTCGACTATATCCACCAGGGGCAGCATTAGGAAGAATGATACATGAAGATACGAAATTAGGAACATAACATTACAGGCTGGAACACATGTCCAACTAAACACCATTATTTTACATCATGATCATGATCTATGGGGAAACGACGCAAAGGAGTTTAAGCCTGAGAGATTTTCTAAAGGCGTGTCAAAGGCGACCAACGGACAAGCCTCATACGTTCCATTTGGAGGAGGGCCACGTATATGTATTGGACAAAACTTTGCCATGATGGAAAAAAAAATGGCGCTAGTTATGATTCTTCGACGGTTCTCTTTTTGAGTTGTCCCCTTCGTACTCCCATGCTCCACACCTCATCGTCACTCTACAGCCTCAGTTTGGTGCTCACTTATTCTACATAAACTTTAGCTGGCTAGTTTATGTTTTTATAAATTATGTTGCATTATGTATACCACTATGGTTATTCCATATGTTTGGTTGTAAGATGTGTGATAATCAAATTATGTGCATGCTAATTGTATTCGTACGTTTTGGAGGGAAATTTTCTATCTGAATCAAGACACTTGTTGACAATTTACAAGACACCATAGTACTATTGTTTGGTTCCTAATATCATTCGGATTATGATCTGTCACTTATAAAGGGTTCAAACAAACTTAAATTTAATGATTATAATCTGCCACTTACATAGTCAAAACTTTTGCAATTTGTAAACATCTTTTAGTTCAAACTTTTGGAATTTTTAACACCACGTATGTCATCCAATTTCAGGGAGTATATATGTTACAAACGGCAAAAGTTTGGATTAAAAGTGTTACAAATTGTAAAAAAATTTTATTATCTTTATAACATCTCGTACTTATGGATTATTTCAAAATCGTGTGTGTACTTTATTTATCCCAAACTGTATGCATCAAAACACCTCGAGAGAGGAGTAGAGAGGGGGAGGGAAGGGAGGGAGAGAGAGAGAGAGAGAATGGTTATATTTAGGTCAAACTGGTTTATAAGGGATTTTTAAGTCAAATGGTGTGAATAAACCATTTTTCTCTTACCTATATTGAAGATAAGTGACTTTACTAACTGAGTTTGTATCAAAGGACACAAAATGTTAGAAAAACATAATATTAGGGCACAAAAATGATTTTTTTTTATTAAAGACACTTTCCATCATTTTGGTCATATATAAAAGACAAAACTCTTTATAACCGATATAACTAATACTGAAGGTCAAAGTTTACCCCAATATGTCTAGAACAATTAATGAATTATAAATTATGTTTATTGGTCATTTCTTTATTTTGATTTTCACATAACTCTATGGTTTTCTCATGAACTCTCTTTAGTACGTAAAATCAATGGCAAACATAGAGATTTTGTATTTTTTTACATTCATATTCATATAATCATATCACTACAAGAATTCGAAGCATTAGCGACGACATTTGTCGTCGCTAATAACGTCAAAAGTCGTCGCTGATAGTGATGATGGTATTACGGAAAATGTGGTGGCTCGGTTAAAGGTGGGAGTCGACTGGGAGAAGTGAAGTGATGAGAGCAGGAAGGAACTAATTTGGGGAAATGAAGAAGAACCGGGAAAAGAGGAATGTATAGACATCCCGCCATATTTTTTTAGCAATAGCGACGACCGTCGTCGCTAAAGGGTCGTCGCAATTTCTACTTGTACTTTGAAATCTCACACGTGCCGATCAGTTATGATCTATGGTCATTGGGAGTTGGCAATTGGCAGATGTACTTTTTAGCATTAGCGACGACGTCGTCGCTAATGTCATCGTCGCTATTGCTTCAGATTTTGTAGTGGTATATGTGTATTTAATATACATAAAAAACAATCAGACTTAACTTTTTCTTATGTTTTTTATATTTGTCATTTCACATACACATAGCCTACACATTATTTAACCTACACATAACCTTCATACTAACGTTCTGTTCTCTTATGTTTTTTACATTGTCATTTTACTTGCACATAGCCCGCACATATGTAGGTTATTTAACTTACACATAATCTATGTGTTACGCATGTTGTATATTCAAAGGAAATTTCTAATCTTGTATCGTGAAATTCTAGTCCTAACAACATTTGGGTCACAAGTTTGGGTCCTCCCACACGCCAGGCCCTGTCAACCTTAATGGTATAATTTTTCAATGGATGAGAAATTGAACCTGTGACCAACCCTGGGCGGGAACCCTCTAAAGAGGTAAACCCTCACACCTCAAACCAGCTGGACGGAGATCATCAGCTATAACATTTCTGTTTAGTTTTTATTTTCTATCTTTTTTAAGATTGAAACATGAACGATTTTGCTTTTGTTATATACATAGTGTTCTGCATAGATTACATATAATTTTTTTCTCAACATTTTGTGTATCATTTATACGAAATTGCACAAATAGCTAAAGACAATATATCACTATGTTTAATATATCCAAATAAGCCAAGTTAGAGAATACTTTGAGTATTTTAAGTGTTTTTCCCGCAATGTAAAGCGTCACGGCGCCGTTTTATAGTATGGAAATTAATGTAAGTAAGACAACTAGCAGCCAAAGGTGTGGAAGGGTGACATGGTTGGAGCTTAGCGAATAAGATCGAACCATGTGAATGGTACAATGACATTACATTAACCGTGTTGCTTTTTATGCAACAATTATTCATGTTTGATACTAAATCCAATGGAACAAACTTAATCCATTCACATGATATATTTTAGCAGATTAGGGTTTGCTATCCAGAAAGGGGTGGCGGCGCAGCTTGTTGCCGTCTGCCCGCTATCTTGATGTAATATTTCGTGTTTATGTTTAATAAAACGATTAACTTAAAATCAATCAATAATATAAAAAGAAAAAAGAAATCCAACATGAAACCAAGTAGGTTTAAGCACAGGACAAAATAATTTAACCTTCATATTTCAATTCCTTTGATAGCTCTTTGAATCGGGTACGTGGATTACTTGCAAATGAAAGTATTTCATGTGTATGCTAAATCAATAACCGAATAACAAAAAGGTATTTTTTTAGAAGAATATGGTGTTTTCTTTATTGAAAACGAATCAATAATTCATATGTTGAAAAGATGATATGATTTCCTAATTTATATAGCGGTTGAACAACACAATTCTCTTGCGATTAACATTTTTGCGATAGAAAAATTGGGCGCAAATTTAGCGATTATCTAGCAACCGGATCACTATGGTTGCGAATTAGCGACTAACACCAATCCAGTCCCGAATTTACAACCATAAAATATAGCTGCAAACCAGTTGAAAGATTTGCGGGCCGTTTCTTTTCGGTTGCATGGTCTGACAAATGATAAATTTATTTAATTAATATTTATATATATTGGTCGCAACCGACTATAATATTGCGAAAAAAATATGTTAAATATCTAAGAATTTGTCACAATTAAAATGTGGTCGTCAATGGTGAAAATATGTATACTTTTTACACTAAATTTATTTTCATTCTATCAATGTGAAAATTACATTAAAATAGTAGACAGACGGACAACAAGTTTCGTCGTCATTCTTTTTTCGGATGGCAAACCATAATCTACTGAAAACAAAACTTTGCTCCCCGGAGTCGAGACATTACTATATATGAATAACCAGTTTAGACCCTGATCAGAAAACAGGTAGCTTCCGGTGGCAATGAGCCAAATGCATCAAAAGAAAGGGGTCCGAATACTAAAATTATCCAAATTTTTAAACAAAATTTTAAAGTTGGTCGAAAAAACTAATAGAAAAGTGGCTCTTTTACTATAAAATTTTCCTACGGAAAAATGTGTCACAAATTTTGACAAAATTGCTACTAATTGTGACAACAAAAAATACCCTTATTTTTTAGACAAATTGCTACACAAAAGCGACCAATACTTTAGAAAATTACGTAGAAAATGGCATAGGCATTCATCACAAATTTTCCCACACCATATTTTCGTAGGAAATACGTTGAAAATTACGCAATAAATGTGTAGTAATTGGTTTCCAATGAAGGATTTTCTAACATCAAAATTTCGTTGAAAATGCGTAGCAAATTCAAATTTGTGACGTATTTTCAACAAACCTTGATGTTAGAAAAACCCTCGTTGAAAACCAATTACTACACATTTACTAAATAATTTTCAACGTATTCCTACGAAAATCTGGTGTGGGAAATTGCGATATATTTCCTACGCAATTTCCTAAGTATTTGTCATTGTTGTGTTGCAAATTTGTTTAAAAAATTAAAGGTTTTTTGTCGTCACAAATGTGTAGCAAGTTTGTCAAAATTTGTGACGCTTTTTTGTAGAAAACTTATGTAGCAAATGATCACTTTTCTAGTAGTGAAAATCTGTAGCAAAAATTATCTTTAAGACTATGGCAAAAATACCGATCACAAATGTGCCATTAACCGGAAACTAATCGCAAAAATGAGTCGCAAATCGGTCGTGGCTTAATTCAGCTACATAAGAACCACGGTCACAAAAGGTTATTTGTAACCAATTTATATATATATATATATATATTATCCAAATTACGGTAACAATTACCTAGCTTTCTAGTAGTTGCATGTAATCCAATAAGTCAGTGACAAGCCATCTCTAGAATATATTTTCCTTAAGCTGATAGAAGTAAAGAAATTAATGACGTAGTAGTAAAAGTAAGTACTCGATCTTAGAGTTAGACATAAATCTTTTAATTTGTATTTGTAAATAACAAATAAATAATACAAATTATACTGAATAACCAGAGTGAAAGAATATATATACAACCATGCATATACAAGTAACAAATAAGATATACTATACGATGAGCATATATATATACATATATACTATCACATAATGGCCTGCAAGTTGTACTCATACTCGTATGTATTCATGGGCACAACCGGTACATCATGGCTATAAGCCGATGAATCGATGTCTAGGAGCCATGATCGAGGTTCCTGAGCTCAATCTCATTCACGTAGTCTACCACCTGATTTTGAGACCATTGCAACTCTAATTCTTCAGGCCAAAAATTACTTGAACCATCAAACCGCATGTTCGTATTATCCAAACTGTGATCGGGCTAGAACCAAGGCTATGATCCATGTTAGGATAAGGGCTATCATAGTCTGAGACCCGATCTTGATCAGTCCATTGCGACCCTAATTCTTCGGACGAATAATTACTATAATCAAATTGCATGAACATGTTATCTAAACTTGGATCAGGTCTATCATGGTCATCTATTTGGATTACATGAGCCGGTTCGGATGACATGACATGCATGTTGGAGGAGGGGAGAAAGATGATGGTTCTGGAGATTGCGAACCGTTGCCGGTAAGCTCTTGAACTAGGGTTTGAAGTTGGAAGAGTTGGTTATGTAAACCTTTGGTTTCAAGACTTTTATGAGGCTATTGAATTGATGAGTGGTTGTTTTTTGGAGATTTTGAGAGAGGTTTGTGTTAGTCTTTTGCCCATCTTTTGCTTTGGAATGATCAAATTGGTGGTGATTGTAACGGAGGATCCAAAGAGGTTTTTGTACTAAGGTAAAATGTGAATGGGGACAAATGGAAAGATATTAAAAGATGCTTAGAATGATAGGTTTCTTCACAAAAGTTTGTAGTTAGCATTCAATAATATTCATTATTGTGTTGAGTCAAAATCTTTGCCCGATCTACTTGGACTTCTTTTATACCTTTGAAAAGAGTATCACAAGTACTCCCAAAATAGTGACTTGCTCTTGGTTACATATTATTAAATTTTAATACACCCTTGTTGTTTTATTTCTCAAACATTTTAATTTTATTACATTCTCCAACATTAATAACATGTTTAAGCAAATGTTATGAAGTCGTTTGACTAGTGACTGATCACTAGCCCAAATGAATTTTTTATATAATGTGTTCAAAATAATTAAAGAATTAAATATTACGAGCTTACCTAAATATATGTTGACTACATTTTGATAAATTAGTTGTTTGAAATACAAATTTGCCCCCAAATCATAAGCAATTAAATTTGTAGTAACTTAAAATTTTAAGAAGTTCTTGTCAAATATTTCAGAGCCACCAATTTCATCAGGAGGATCTAAAAGTATTGACTCCCATCATCCCACTTGACTTCCACTTTCTGTGTACTTGGCAAAATGTCCAAGAAACAACTCTTCGCGCTTCTTTAACGATTTATGTCATCACAGATACATTTTAATTATTGATCGATGCTCCATGTACAAGAGAGTATATATTCAACTGTTTGCTTACACATTTGCATGATTAATACAAGTTTGATCACCATGCACTACATAATCAAAGTATCAAGTTTGATCTCCATGTTCCGAAGGGGGTGCCCCCATGAAAAAAACATATCTTAGTATATATGTGGTTTAATTTCGAAGCTTCAAACTCTCAAAGAGATTTGACACCGTCCCCTTAAAATTTTTACACAACCAAGAAAAATCGAGAAACCCATTGGAGATTCAGATATTGAACCACTATTTGTACTATGTCGGAGTTAGATGAGTGTGAGCTTGTGAGGAAGAGGAGAGTAGTCGGAGTTACAGGAGTGTCCCCCTAAAAGTCCTATAAAATATGAAGTAAATAATGTTAAAAGTAGTTAACATAGTTAAAAAACCTACTAATGTCTCAAGCAGCAGTGGTTAATGTCATGGTGACATTTCCTGTTAAATTAATAATTATATACTCTCTTGTAAAATATGAAGTAAATAATGTTTTGTAAAATATGAAGTAAATAATGTTAAAAGTTGTTCTACTATTTTACCAACGTTTTAACCTTTTATTTAGTTTTATTTCGTGAGTTAATTTAATTAATCTTAGAAGTGGGACGTTATTTGCCCAAATTTTTAAAAATAGCGCCTCAAACACCAAAACATAGGGGCGCTATTTTCCAAAAAACGCTCGGGGCTTTATAAAAATAACGCCAAAACGAAAATTGAAACACCCAATCACCACTTAACACGTGGCCGAGGGAAAGAAAAAAACGGTCAAAAAAATTTGACCGTTGGGACCTTGCATGTTTTTGAACGGTAACTTTTTTTTTTAGAATTTATATATACACAACACAATATACACATACACATACAACATACAACACTTTCCAAACTAAAAAACACACACACCACAACACAAACAAACCTACTGAAACACAAACATGTTTTCCATATGGTTCACCGTTTGGGATCCCGGGTCGCCGGGTACGAGGCCAAACACTACTACTCAGCTGCCACCCAATTGGGGGGACTTTGACGCGAACACATACGCGCAACTTCTTAGCATGCAGGTCAACCAATCAGAAACAGGGGCTTTATAAATAAAGCCCCTACCACTACACCCTTTTTCATTTTATCTCTCCATGCTGACTCAGCTGCCACGTGGACCAATCAGAAAGGGGGGCTTTATAAATAAAGTCCCCCACTACACATGGTGTTAAAGGAATATCTAGACCTAACCAAACCTAAATTGGATCTAGCTATTTTTTTTATTTTTTATATAGCATAGACAACTGATTTCTAGAACTACAGAAAAAAAAATCTGGGTGCACACTAATTCAAAGTCATGGTAATCCTTAGGCCGGCCCTGAGCCTGCGTCGGGTGGTCATCGGCTCAGGGTTCGCCCCTCAAATGGGCCCGAACATTTTTAAAAATTATACACACATATATATTAAATTCTATATTTAGGATATATATTTGTGTCTTATACATTAAAGTCTTGTTAGTAGAGTTAGAAAAATCATGTTAATTTAATGTAAAGGTCTCAAGTTCAATCATTAGCTCTAGCACTATATTAATGTTTCTCTTTACAAAATTTTGGGCTTATTTTTTTTTCGCCCAAGGCCATAATTTTTTTAGTGTTCTCAGAGACGGCCCTGATGTTATCAACTGAAAAAATTAATCAAGTTAATGTACTCATTAATGGGAAAAAAAAACGTAGCACGTAACGTTTAATATACTTTTTCACAAAAAAACAAATGTACTCATGACTATAATGGAAACTAGCCCGTTGTTCCAAAATGTTTGGAAAGTTAACCTCAAACAAACATAAAAACACTTTATGAGTTTATTTAGCACCTTTGTCATTATGGGACAATGTATTTTAGTTTTTAGATATGTGCATTGGGAGAGTTAAATTTAAGGTTTAAATGGGGTAAATTGTGACACGTGACAATCCAATCAACATAGGAGCAAAGAAAATGGAGTGTAGTGGGGGCTTTAAATTTAGGGTTCTTGGTTTCATACATCCCGTGACGTCACATTTTAGGGGTGTGACATCACATTCTGGGGTATGTGGCAATATTCTATTAGTGTGTGATGTGGGCCAGGTTGTATGAATTCTAAATAGGGGGTGTATGATTCCTAAATACCTTAAATTTAAGGCCCTAATAATTAATTTTTTAAAAAACAAAAACAAAACCATCCACCACTTACCTTCTTCTTCTCCCTTTTTCTTTTCTTCTTCTTTTCTTCTTCTTCTTCTTCTTCTTCTTCTTCTTCTTCTCTCACACACACAAACAAAACCCTCCCACGATCACCATCACCACCACCACACAATTCCAAACGATATAAGACCTCACCGGCAAGCTGACCACTGATCACCATCACCAGCCACCACCGGTACAAGATCTAACCAGTACACCTACCCACTTTTAAAAAAAATAATATTACATGGAGGCTTTTGATTGGTTGATGGATTTGATGATGAACGCTAAAAATTTCATGGGGGGGAGGTTTTTTGGCCATGTTAGTGCCCTGGGGGCGGGGGTGATGGTGCTAAAGGTGGGTTTAAGGCGCCATTAACGCCCACTACACCTTGTCTTATAGAGACTTGCCGGCAAAACGGATATTTGAGAGACAACATATGAACATCGGCGACATAACACATGACCACATGGGACAAAAGTTATCCCAGAATTAATCAAAACTAGGATTCTATTGCCCCGCGCTTCACGGCGGAAGCTCCTGTTGTGTTAAGGGTTTGATGGACGTTAAAGATCACGCGTTGCTATGGGAGCTCCTGTTGCGTGGAGGGTTTTGTGGACATAAAAGATAATATTATGTGACTGTTATTCTCGCGTGGGCTTCAAAAAATACTCGAAGCTAAAGATAAAAAGTTTGGTGGTCAAAGTTTGAAATCCTAAAAGCTAAAAATTTGGCCAAAGTGCAATGCAAGTTTAAAAAAGTTAGGTGGTAAAAGTTTAAAATCTTAAAAGCTAAAAGTTTGGTGGTCAAATTGAATGAAAATAAAGTTAAGCTAAAAGTATGTTTGATTTTATATATACCAGGGGGAACCGAATCTTTTCAAAAAAGCACGTACAGTACTTTTATGCTTACGAGCTAAAGTTCTAGCACAAGAAGTCGAAGTGTATAAGGGGAATAATGACTTGAAGTCATCCTCACCTTCCTCTGGCTTATCACCGGCGGTCTGTTCAGGGTTCCAAACTCAATGATGGCAACTAAAACACGAGGGTTGCGCTCGTTGCGGGACTTAACCCAACACCTTATAGATCTTCCAAAGAATAAGGCCTTTTTCGAATAAGCCAATTCATTTGAATAGTTTCATTGAGTTTCTCGACCCTTTGTCTTAGGATTAGTCATCCGAAGTATCATATTTGGTTATTTACTAAAATCGCCCTTTGGGGGGAAGGATGGATTGTCAATGTAGACGATTGGAAGATATAATCGGAGAGAATGATTGGGCGTAAAGCGTCTGTAGGTGGCTTACTCCGGCCATAACATAATTGACAAATCCAAGATGTACTCCTACAAGTAAAGGGTGTTCGAATAGAGATTGGTTGTGCTCTAAAATGGGAAAATAAAGTCCTCCTGGTGTTCTTTTTGATTTCTAATTGTTGATCTAAAAATTTGAATTCGGAGTGAATAGTGAATCATTCCTATTAGATTATTGGGTAGGTACAACCATTGTTTTTGCAAAATCGAATAGAATCTTTTTAACTGTTTTTGTAAGAAAACAATTTCCCCTTTATCCCCCATCCTAGAAGGAAAGATCCTGACATAAAAACATCTCTTTCCATTTTGAGAGTAAACATTACACAACCTCCAAGATCGGTTAACAGCCGACCGCTCTACCACTGAGCTACTGAGGAACAACGGGAGATTCGATCTCATAGAGTTCCATTCCCTTTCTCAACCCATGACCAATATGAGCTTGAAGCTTCCTTCATAACTCCCGGAACTTCTTCGTAGTGGCTCCCCTACATGCCTCATTTCATAGGGAACCTCAAAGTGGCTCTATTTAATTATATTCCATACATATCCCAATTCCATTCATTTAAATCAGTCGGGGGACCTGAGAGGCGGTGGTTTACCCTACGACGGATGTCAATGAAACCAATTGGATTTATTTTTTGTCCTGCGATTAATATCTTCCCTAGAAAGGAAAGGGGTAGTGAAAGATAATTTACGATCAATTCATTCAATATTTTCTTTTTAGAGTACAACTTTTCACATTTAAATTATGTATTAGATATACTAATATCCTACCCAGCTTATCTGGAAATCTTGGTTCAGGCTCTTCGCTATTGGATAAAAGATGCTTCCTCTTTGCGTTTATTAAGGTTCTTTCTCCATTTAAATTATGTATTAGATATACTAATATCCTACCCAGCTTATCTGGAAATCTTGGTTCAGGCTTTTCGCTATTGGATAAAAGATGCTTCCTCTTTGCGTTTATTAAGGTTCTTTCTCCATGAGTTTCATAATTGGGATAGTCTTATTACTTCAAATTCATAGAAAGCCAATAAGGTATTTCATATTTTATTATTGGAAGTCCAGTTCGGCGTCACAAACTCTTTTCACACCAGAGGTCTTTAACAATAAAGCTAAAAGTTTGGTGGTCAAAGTTTGAAATTCTAAAAGCTAAAAGTATAGGCAAAGTTCAATGCAAGTTTAAAAAAGTTGGGTGGTCAAAGTTTGAAATCCTAAAAGCTAAAAGTTTGGTGGTCAAATTAGAAGAAAATAAAGTTAAGCTAAAAGTATGATTGATTTTATATATACCAAGGGGGAGAATATGCTTCAGAAGATCTCATTTGTATGTTTCATTACTTATATATTATAATTTTAATTCTCGGTCAAAAAAGAACATACGTGAACTTGGTGTGCACATATTAAAGAGTATGCATTCATGGCTTAATTTAGCCAAAGACATTGTAGAAGTGTCTTTGGTTTAATAAATATATATAATTAAACTTATAAAAGTTCAACACGCCTAAATAGTCAACGATCTTGTTTTTATCAATGTAACGGATGACGCAAGAGCGGATAGTGAATTTAAACTAAAATGCATGCACGATAAATTATCTAAAGTTTTTTTAGAATCAAGTGAGCGCCAAACTGAGGTTGCAAAGCAGGCATGGCATGCGGAGCATGTGAGTAGGATGGAGATAATTCAAAGGAAAAGCGTTGCAGAATCATTGCGATAGCCATTTTTGCTTCAAGTATAGAAAAATTCTGGCCAATGCATATACGTGGGCCACCACCAAACGGAAGTTACACAGCTTGTCCCTTGGTAACCTTCGAAACACCTTCGGAAAATCTTTCAGGCTTAAACTCATGCGCATCTTCACCCCACATATCTTTATCATGGTGCAGAATCAATAAGTTAATTTGGATAATGGTTTCTGCCGGTAAGGTTAAGTTGCCTAATTGAGTTTCTTCATGAGTTAGCCGTCTAAGTACCACTGCAGGTGAATACAATCTGAAAACCTCATTGTAGATGATGTTCATCTGCATATAAAAGAAATTTACACTCAATAGAATATGCTATAAAGAGTTATTAATTAATAGTAGTAATTGAAAAACATACAACTTTTAGATGTCCCAAGCCATCAACACTTGGTTTTTTATCTCCAAAGACTTGTAAAACTTCTTCTCTTGCACGTGTCTGCCATTCCAAGTATCGGCCTAATAAAATCATAGTCCAAACAAGCATATTTCCGGTGGTCTCTAGCCCTGCAAAGTAGAAAACTTTGCATTCTTGAATTATGTCTTCCAGGCTTAGTCCAGAATTTCTATTCCCATGTTTCATTTCTTTGTAATTGGAATCCAAAGTATGCCCAAAGGTCATCATGGCTAGCTTCCCCAGCTTTCATCGCAGTAATTCGTTTATTAATTATGTTCATTATTAAACCCCTCACTTGCTGGTCAATCTCTTTCATCCTTTGTTATTTTTTGTGGGCAAAAATCTACATGATATTATGTTATTAACGCAATAATATAGTAAGTTGGATTAGAGATTAAAATTAGATTACCTTGATCCTGGAATATAAAGTGAATTTAAAGCCTTTACTGTTAGCTCTGCTAGTTCTCTTTGTAGTTCAAATATCTTTCTTCCTTCCTCGAAACTACTACCAAACGCTGTACGTGAAATTACATTGCTTGCAAATTTTAGTAGATAAGACCACACCTCCACTTCACATAAGCTTTCTTTCGTTAAGAAACTATCCCATTTGTCGATCATCTCACTACAACTCACATAAAATGCTGGTATCATATGCTGCGAAAGAATTATAGACGATTGTCAACTCAATGCTCGTTACATAATAATAATAATAATAATAATAATAATAATAATAAAAAATACACCGATAAACTAACAAATTAAAGGAAATAACAAGAATGTAACCTTGAGCTTGTCCATATGGAATGCAGGATTGATGATTTTTCTATGTTTGACCCATTGATCACCCTCAACATCTACTAATCCTCTAACTAGCAACTTGGTTAATGGATTTCCACCCCTTAGCTTTTGATATTTTTTATAATCAGCCAACACCTCTCGAATCATGGTAGGTTCATATATGTGTACCACAGGTTTTGTTCCCAACCATGTAAAACAACTCTTACCTAGGAGAAAATTTAATCAATTATAATGAATGAAAGTGAATTATATACACACGCAATTCTGAACAACGTTGTTTTAGATGTGAAATTAAGAACATTGTGTATAATAAAAAAATTGATTTATAAATACTTATACTTATAAAGACTTCTTATTAACATTTCTAAGTAAACCGGAGTCGTTTCACATGTGAAATAACAATGTGTTGAAAAAAATGAAAGAAAGAAAGAGGTGTATATTATCGACAGTTATAGAGAATTTTACTGATAATATCTATATATAAATTCAACGACAGATCTACAGTAACTTAATTTTATATTTATTTTATTATTTAATTTTTATTTTATTATATAACATAAAAGTAACGTATTACTTTATTTATTTTATTATTATATCATATATAGAATATTAAAAATTGACACTTGTAAACTCTTCTTATTTTGCTAACATTTATCGGCATATTATGCTAACATGGATCAGTTTTTCCTAATGTATACCGCCTATATTTGCTAACATGTATAGTATTTTTTTATTTTTATCTTTTTTATTTTTTTGTAAAACTACTTTTTATTTCTTAGTGTGGCTGGTTTTTTTCCCCTTTTAGAGATCATAATTTGCTACCAGCTACTCATACTGAAACGGTACTCTGGTATCATAATAGTGGTATTTTCCTTTATCGTGAAGAATTGAGGCAGTATTGTTTTAATATTAGTACCTACTATACCATATTCGTTTTTATAGTTCTCTACTTTTCTTAAGGTGACGGTATAAAATCTATTGAATATAGAAACAACATTACATAATGTTATTTCTAATGTTCAACAAACCTTCAACGAAACAAAGCCCCCGCAGCGAAATGCGGGTAACCTAAACACTAGTTAAGTAAACTAAAGTTGTTTCATATGTGAAACAAATCTTTTGAGATTAAAGATGGATATTATAATTAATATTGAAATAATATTCATAAACTAGCTTAACAAAAGTGAGGACAAGTATTGAAGTATTGACAGAAACCATATGTTGAATGAATCTCGATTAGTCTCTTGATACTAATTTGGTTGTTTTTTTTTTTTTTTCAGGTTCACATTAGATTTTTAGAATGTCTTGAGAAAATAACAAAGTTATACAGAGACTTCACTCGAGCAAAATGTGCACACGTAGAATTAGAAGTAGGTTTTATAAATTATCGAGTGTTGATTGTTTAAAAAAAAGATTCCTGAAAAAAACGACATATTATTTTCACGGTACACATATTTTGTCACTTTATATTAGATTTGTCTATCATGAGAAGCACCCGGGAGATAATCTAGTAATAAATATTTCATTAAATTTAAATTTTTTTAATAGGTAAATGATATTTAATAAAATGTATTAAATTGCATAGGATCCGTAAATTAGTTTATATGGAGACAAAAAATTTTTTTATTGAATTTGTAAAAAAGAAAAAAAAACAGTTTGTATAAGGCTTATGGAGCATTTGGCCCTAGGTTCGATTTTCACGAGTGGAAATGGATATGATCGGGTGGTCCGTTGGTGACACGATGATACTCCAGAGGTCCGTCAGTGATCCAAATTTACCATCCAAAATAAATAAATAAATTAATAATGTATTACGAAATGTATTATAATGTCTTTTAGTTTATGTAATTTTTGTAACAAAAAACAAAAAGTTATAAAAAATTCGATTATAAAAGCATTAATATAGAAAGAGAGACTAGGTTTTCGACTCGGAATACAATTTTTAAGAAATTGTGACATGATGAGGAACTATAAAACAAGAACAGATGACTCAGTCAGTCTAATAATAAATATATAAAACAAGAAGGTTAAATAATCTTATAATCAGATATATATTAACAAGGAAGGAATTTTACTTGTAAAATTTCATTTTCTCCTTAATATATTTTTATATGCACTTGCATGTACATATCAAACTTTGATCAAGTATAGACAAGTAACAAAGATAATATAAAGTATAAACATTGCAAGTGACCAAGTGTTGCACTTAATTGAAAAGAGTAAAAGAAAATTATGAAAGGGAGTTTACATACCAAGAGTGGTGAGCGATTTGTGGAGAAAGGTGCGACACGAGGTGTGATATCATGAGTTAGATTCATGGGTTTAGACTTGGCTTCACTCATCATCTGTTCCATCTCTTTGAGATCTCCATACATGAATTTATAAGGGGTACCCTAGAGCTTGATCTTAAGATACTTTTCGATCTTCTTAGGTGTGAACCACAACCAATCTAAGACCCTCCATGTATAAAAACAAAACGATTGTTGCAAATCCAAGAACATACATGTGTGGAGTTGTATCCATTGCTAGTGACTACAAGAGTACACGGGAAGGCTTTTGATCTTTTGAGCTATTGATGAAAAAGAAAGAGAACATATTGAAGGGGGTTATTTATTGATGGTTTAGCTGTGGAATGGAGTCCTTTCTAGGGGCCCCATTATGTCAATTAGTGTCATGTATGTGTCACGTAAACAAAGGCTACAATCAATAACACCCAGTAACGGAATCTTGAACGAAAAAACCTACTAGGGCCGGATTCAATCTGGGTAGGCCGGATTCAAACTGAGATGGCTCCTCTCTAGGGTGTCCACGTCAGCCTACACAAATCCTAAACCAAACCCGCAGGCTCCAAACTTGAACCCATCTAAACAAATCTATTTTTTACCATTTTAATGTATCATATACAAATAGAAAGATATATATCTATTTATTACCATTTATCCTAATTATTACTAATATCTTAAGAATATTATATTATTAAATACATAGGAATGATTTATAATTTTAAATTATTATTTTTTTTTGACGGCCAACAAATTGGAATCACTCACGGAACAGGGAGTATATCGTTGCCACCAGTGTTGCCACGCGATCATATTCCACACCAGTCACCAATTCAGGAGGAAACTCATAATTATGAGAAAACCCCCTTTGTGAGATTCGAACCCAGGACCTTATGGCCCCTAAGGTCTTATCTCCACCACCAAGATACCACTAGGCTATTTTAAATTAAATTTTAATACAACATTTTCGAACATAGTCTAATAAAATTTGCCTTAATTACAGTTTTTATTTATTTATTTATCTTTTTGGAAGTCAAAGGTCTCAATCATTGGAGGTGGCGAGAGAACTTCACACCTGCTCTTGCAGGTCATGCCCCCACTCACACACCCAGACTATATGTTGTCTGAACCGGTTTCACGCTAGGGGGTGGTGGTAAGCATAAAGCTTCCCCCCCCCCCCCCCCCCCCAAAAAAAAAAAAATTCCCACCATCTGCCACTTGACAGATGTTGCATCTCTTCACAAGAGGCAAGCCTCTCTGAAGTAAATGCGCGGTAATAGAAAAACCAGGGTTGCCATCAGGATTCGAACATGTCCCCTCTAAAAAGGTAGGCTCTAACCATCACTTGACTTACCATTCCACCATAAGGTGGGTGGTAATTACAATTTTTATTAGCCTACTCAAATCACAGGCAATGATTTTATTGCCTTATAAACTCATATTTTTTAATAAAATTTTATATACAGATTATAAATTCATAATTTTTTTTCTATAGAAACCATTAAATATGAACTTTATATATTTTTATATATA
>JAUTDX010006723.1:0-17382 GCA_030844895.1 Ambrosia x helenae | reverse complement strand
TTTTTAGGGCAGATTGTGCGCTGTGAAAAACGAATTATTTAAAATACTTAACGATGAATTAAAGTCCCAAATTTTTACTGAGTATTCATTGGGATTCATTTGCAAATCCACATTTTTTTTGTCTTAAAACCAAACACACAAAATTATTAAATTCGTACAACACAGCTATGTCCAGAAAATTTACACAACAGGTCAGTTTAGTAGAAAAATTCCAAAACTTGTGTATTCATCCAAACGGATGAATCCACTTGGAAATGCCAAGTTTTTCCAATGTCAACCTTACTGTCCAAATTTCAAAGCTTAACTCTTTGTAATCTCAAGTTAGGACCATTTAAAGTTGACCCAAATTACAACTCCGAAAATCTGGTATGACCTCTAATCAAATAAAATTCCAAAAATGACTCAAACGATGTCCAAATCTGATGATTTTGCCCATTATGAAAAGCTAAGATCATGTACATTACAATCATGCAAAGAAATCATCAAAACAAACAATTTAACATCACAATACAGACCCTACAAAACACCTAATGAATCTGCCAGAACATGAAACTTGCTCCCCAAGTTACTCACAAACCCTAATCATCCATAATCACATATTCCATGAAATCCTCTTATACAATCATGTTAAAATCTGTATTCTTTGCATTCCATAACCCTAATTATAATCACATACATCAATTCTCTTAAACCTCCATACAAAGCATCTAAGAATTTACACAAACACATACACATGCGATTCATATTCATAGAGTTTCTAGGGTTCTTAAAAGCTTTTCAAAACATTAAACAATTATCATAAAACTTATAAAAATTTTACCTTTCAATGCAAGAATTCCTTAAGGTTTAGAGATTCCACCCAACCACCACTTGGATTAATCAAGAGAACGTGTTGTTTGATTGAAATTGAGAGAGAGTGGGGGTGGGGGATTGTTTACGGCACAAAGGTGGGGAATTAGGGGTTTATTATTTTTTTTTGTTTCCTAATTATAAGAAAGCTTGGCTTGTTTGCCCAAGCAATTAGGTTTTAGGGCCCTTTTAGCCCACTAATTGGACCCGTAACCATGTTTTAGCCCAATACCGGACCCGATAATATTAATCACCCTAAATTTCATAAAAACCATTATTTTTATCATCTCATAACATATTAATCATAAGGTGCACGTATTTTGCGTGATTTACATATTAACTATCAATCAAGTGGTAATTTACGTAACATGTAATCCACATAAGCATGTAACTTCACGTTCATCATAATTCAATTGTACACATTATTATGTATGCCAGATAAATCACCAACGCTTGGGATTACAGGACTCGTGTGTGCATTGTGATGATAACTTTTCTTTTATAATGTAACATATGTTATTATCACATAACATATGTTATTACCCTATAAACATATAGGAAGACCTTCCTAACTAACCCTAGTCATGTGTTTAGTCATGTATGCACATGCAAGTTAACTAGAGTTCAGTTAAAGTAGGAACCTGAAATTGCGGGGGTGTCACAAGTTCACTGTTATGTTTTGTTTTTAATACTTTGACACCACCAACCCCTTGCCATCACTTTCACCACCATTTCATCACCATCACCTACCATCATTTACCACATCACCTTCTAGGTACGTTTTTTTTCCTGCTTTATTTTTGTATAGTGAGTCTAGGTTTTTAGCTTTATTTAATTTTATCTAGATATAGTCTGTGTTTACTTTTCATTTATTGTTGAGTCTAAGTGTGGGGATGGCCGCTATTCTTTTCGTAGTTGGATCTTCTCGCCCGTACTCAATCTCCATTCGGGTGAGCGATCTAAAAAAATCATTTACGTAAAACGGTCATCCCAACACAGTTCAGTATTATAGTTTTTGCTTTCAAGTTTCTTTTTAGTTTTTTTTCTCTAGATATACTGCTTATGGTCGCGAAGGAAATGCTATACGGCTGTAGATGGTGGGACGGACGTGACACTTTTTGCGCACTATCATCACATATTCCAGGGTAGTTCGTTCCATTTATTGTTGTTATATATTTATTTTGTTTGTTTTTTTTCTTTTTGCAAAAAAAAAATAATAATAATAAAAAATAAAAAAATAAAATCTATTTTGCGTTGTTTTCTGTAGCACATTGAGGACACTGTGCCTTTCTAAATGTGGGGATGGAAAAAAACTGTGTTTTTATTTTGCTTAGTTGTAGATTGAGTAAAAAAAAGTTGGTTTGGTGTTAGTCCCGATCCTTTTTGCGCGTAGTAAACGAGCCTTTTCAATGTAATACGTCGGTTAAAAGCGGGATCTATTGTCAGGTTTACGTGTCTTAGCATATGTTTATTTAAGTTGCGGGATAGTAGGCATGACTCGGTTGTTTTTTTGAAATAAAATGTTTGGGGTACCTGGGATAGTGGATCAAGCTGGATGGTCAACTGGTTTTGCACTTGCTAGTATCGGTAACCCTTATTTCTACATGACAGTGAGTTTTCAGCCTTTAAATATTATTTATAAATATTTACTATTTCGTTTCATGTGTGATATACCGACTTTGATGCATTATTTTAGAGCTTGTGCGTTTTGATGCATTTTAAGACCATAGGCTTGGACTTGACACGGATATAACAGAGGCATTAGGATTACCCATTTTTGTTTAGCTTTTTGTTTGTTTTTGTTATTGACCCGTTTCCCATTTTTACCTTTAGAAACCAGTTTGAGCCTAAACCTTTCGTTTGTCACCCATTTTATTTTATATTGATTACCGGATTGTGTATATATTTATGTAATGTGAAAAAAAAAAACAATATCAGCATAAAGAGCAGTTGACACAAAAAAAAAAACTGAAAAAAATACAGAAAAAAAAAACATATGAAAAGAAAGAGAAAAGAAAGAAAAAAAAATAGAATAAAGGTTGTGGGTCGAGAGACCAAAGAGTTAGAGTTTATATGTCTATGGTTTATCTGGTATATCTCTTATTTTTCTTTTTAGCCAATTTTTCCCAATAAAACTCCCTACCTTTAACCCTTAGCTACCCTTTCGAAGTCCTCTTGATTTGTGTTAGTGTTAGCAATTAGGTGGAGATTTGATTGACATACAAGCTTATGATAATTTTGCTTCATAGTTCGGTTATGAGAGATTCACTCCAAATAAATACATAACCGAGAGATGAGTGATATTGTGAGGGGTGCTTACAGGTGCATAGTCGGTTGCTTGAAGGCAAGTGAAGCTTGATTAGGCAGGCCTTGTTTTTAAAATTGTATCATCTTGACAAGTCAGCCTTTTGAACGATGTAAGTCTTGTGAAACCGCTATGCTTGTTGATTTTGTAGCCTGCTTTTGACCCTGTTTGATGCTATCGTTTTTGTTCAATGCTTTGTTGAAAATGTTGTCTAGGATTTTGTATAATTCTTTTTCAGGACGCAAAAGATTTAAGTGTGGGGATGTTTGATGTGTTGCAAAAACACATCTCTTTTCCTATGTATTTTGTATATTATTTGGTGAGATTTCTATTCGTTTTGTGTTGTTTTTTATATATTTATTTATTTTATTATTTTATAGGTCTTTGGAAAAATGAACTCAAAATAAAAGAATTTTAATCGAGACACAACAATTGAGATTAGGCGTTCATGGACGTTGGAGCATAAACGAGGAATTTTGGTCGAGCCAAGAAACACCCGAGAAGCGGTCTTGGAGCATACTAATACTACTCCTAATAACAATAATAATAATAATAATAATAATAATAATAAAAATAAAGATTTAAAAAAAAACAGAGAAAGAAATGACTTGGGCTCGTGGCCCAAGTCCAAACAAACGGAAATTTTTGTGGTGGCAAATTATTATTTGGATGGTAATTATATTGTTCGAAAAAAAGAATACACAGCGGCCATAATATCACGAGGAGAATTTATTTTCGAGGGAAGAGAACAGCCGCCAAGAGATAATTCACGACAGAAGAAAAGCTTTAAAAGAAACAGAGAGGAAATAAAGGAGGGGAGGCTAGGGATTGAGGTTTCACAATATTGGTCATTTTCGTTTACTTCTTTATGTTCTAAACTTTATGACCATGTGTTACTTTGGTACCAAGACTATGTTTTCTTGTTTTGTCATGAAGATTATTGGCTGAACATTTACGCTACCTAGGTCATATTGATGATTATTCGTGACTTTTGACGTTCGGGTTTGGATAATATTATTTTTGGCTTAATGTTTTGGTAAAATATTTTGTGTTGTTGATAAAAATGCGTATGAATGCTTTTAGTAATCGGTTTGGTTGATTGTTGCTTTGCGTTTTTTCTCTAGTTTGTTACTTTAGTAGTTTCAAGATCTAGAGTTTTGCGTGATTTTCCATAGACTTCGTGTGTTAGTGGTTTAATCTGGAGGTTTCTTGTCTTAGGTAACCCTATTAGCAACCATGTAAGCCTTTGAAATTAGTGTTGTGCCACTCTTGAGACCGGGAGGAGATAGAGTGTTGGTTTGTCTAGGTCTTAGGGTTTGGGTATAGGTGAGACCGGGAGGAGATCCTTATTTATTTACCTTAGCTCCCCTAGCAAATTGAGTTTTTGTCAACAATCTTAGATAACTCCTTCACACTTTCGGGTGTGTTGAGATTAGCGAGACTGGGAGGTGAGCGAGTCTTTTGAGTACCTTAGCATTCCCTAGTGAGGTGAGACCGGGAGGTGATCCGAACTAGTAACGGTGATTTACACGTCCTTAGGATTTTCCAAGAGGTGTTAGTGAGACCGGGAGGTGATCTAGCATTCTTTAGGCTTTTCTTGAGTCAGGCGTACTTTTAGGAACCCGGTCGCCATTCCATTATCCAATTCCGGGCGTTGTGAGTTGCGGGTAGGATTCTAGACCTAGGTAGTTGTTTTCCATATTATCTCAGTTTCTCTCTAGTTTTCGAGCTGTCTGTCCTGCTTCATGTTCCTGTTTATGTTTCTGTCTTAGTAGATTAATTGCTTTATTTATTTAGTTTAAATATAATTTTCTCAAAAACCAAATTATTTGGCTAAGAGTCGACAGAGGTTTAGTACCGAGAGTCGCTATATTGTGTCCACGGTTCGATATTCCGGACTTACTTGCTCTGCTACACTGCGACGGTACACTTGCCGTTA
Organism: Ambrosia x helenae; assembly: GCA_030844895.1. Lineage (NCBI taxonomy): Eukaryota > Viridiplantae > Streptophyta > Magnoliopsida > Asterales > Asteraceae > Ambrosia > Ambrosia x helenae. The sequence goes on along the minus strand of JAUTDX010006723.1, from coordinate 12,289 downwards.
GTGTGTGGTTTTGTAGATTTTTCCAATTTAAAACTTGACCGATTTATTTACTACACATTTCACACATCAATGGAGAAATTGGTATATTTTTTTATTCTATTTAATAGTTGTTTGGCGAGTGAAACTAATAGTGAACATCTATTTTTTTCGGTTCGATTCTTGTATGCTCACACACGTTAGTGATGCTAACACATGCTAGTATATGCCCAACTAACATGTTTTATGGTCCATATGACATACGTTATTTTCAGTAAAACATATGCTTTAGAATATGCTAACACATGCTATTGATGTCTTTTATATATTGTATATTTTCATGAATACGAGGATAATTTTTTGGTATATGAATTTTGGGATCGGTTCTAATTTGATTTTTTAAATTTATTATTGTTGGATTTCAAACCCTATTAATCGTAGTTGAGTAGTTGTATTAACATAGTTGTAAATTTGAGTATGATACACATGGCACTGCAGATTTGGTGTTTATACACGTGTTAGTGATGCTAACACATGCTAGTGTATGCCTAACTAACAGGTGCTAGGTGTCACACCACGCCAATGGCGGAAACACGTGGTGCAACCTCGAAAGTATATCAAAGTCAAGATTAACACAAACCATGTTTAATTAGAAAAGATTATTTATTAAAATGTCGAAATTAAGTATCTTGTCTCAAATATTACACAGAACAACAACATAATGTTCGAAAATAGGGTTTTTTTCATTTATGTCCCAACCCAATGATAAATGTAGATGAACCCACAACAAGAGTCCGACATTCCAAATTCCACCGTACTAGCCTCATATCTTTCCGGCACTTAGTTACCTGAAAGATATGTTTAAACAAAAGACGTCAATATATAAAATATTGGTGAGTTCACAGGTTTTAGTTCCATAACAACAACACTTCAACAACAACATTATTAGTGGAACAAAATAAGTAGTGACCCTTGTATTGAGTAGCTAACCCCTACAAAAACTATGACGAGCAATTCCTTAAGCCCATAACCAATCCAAGACTAATAAAAATGCCCCGCGAGCAAAAGTTGTTTCTCGGAAAATAACAACTTAGTTCAGAATACGTGCACCCCTGGCATACACAGTTGCATAATCGACGCTATCGATTAGGGGTGGACCTTGTTAGGCACAATAGTACTATCCAAATATTTCTTCGGTTCTCGATTTCAACACCCACAACACACGAGTAAATGGTTAGAGTAGCGAGGACTCACCCCGAGTGGCGTACAAACAACAAAACCTAAGTACTCATCATGTCACTTATCACATTTTAACATTTAAAAACATTTTGACATGTAACAACATTTGACAAACATATCTTTCCCCCATAGTAATACAGTAAAACGGGGCCGTGAAACTCACCTAAAGTACAGCGTGCAATTAAATAGCAGAGAATAGCAAGTCCAAGGTCAAGCACCTACGAACGTCCTAGTGCGTATAAGTCACTAAATCTATAGAGAGTGTTTTCCGGCAAGTTGTACATCAAATTCCTGACACTATTATTTACTCCAATTCCCCGTTTAATTAAATGTATATCCTAGGTCCGTTGGTGTTATGTTACCCTTGTTATGAGTTACACTTATATTTCCGTATTAATTAACTCGTCTTATTTTATCATCGACTCGACTCACTTTACCGCATAATTATTTTCCCATTAAATAATTATGCCAGGATCTTGTCGATCGACCTTTCATTTTTAATGCTCGGCTCGACTCACTTTACCATATATTTATTTTACCATTAAATAAATATATTAGGATCTCATCGACTCGATGTTACATTTTCAACGCTCGTTTCGACTCACTTTATCATATTTATTTTCCCATTAAATAAATATATTAGGATCTCGTCGATTCGATATTATATTGTCAACGCTCGTTTCGACTCACTTTACCATATATTTATTTTCCCATTAAATAAATATATTAGGATCTCGTCGATTCGAACGATGTCAAGTTTACAAGCTCGTTTTAAACGTGAAATCTTTGTGGATTATATACGTTAATTCTCCCATGAATAGATTTTCGACACTTAGGAAAGTGTTATGTATTATCACCCAAATTATATATTTTAGTTCATAAAATATGCATATTTTCATTTCCACATTAGACGCAACAACATATATACGTGTCTTGTAGGAAGTTATACAATATATATACTTATTCGTCCGTTGTACATTATGTCCGTAGTATAAATACATTACACCCGATTGTGTATTTATATATTTTCATATCCCGAATAATACAAGTTGTGTGAATATATTTTTGTAGGAATAAATACTTGTCGTCGTAATATTATTTTTCCTACGTCCATAGTACACATATATACTTTGTTATTTTTCCTAACGTTTCCACAATATATTTCATTGAAGTTAATAAACCTTTAATTTCTACATATTTTACTTGGAAACTAAACAATACTTGTATTTTAAAAGTCAAGACTTGATTACTTACAATTAAAATGCTCCAACACTTCTATATTCCCATAAATATAAAAATGTTCATTTTTATACAACTTTTCATCAAGTCTTTTAAATTACTAATTCATTATAAAAACCTTTGTTTCTATTCTTCCCAATATGTTTAGTAATTCATATTTTTATAAAATCTTATTTTATAAAAATGCATTTTATAAAAAATATACTTTTGTAAGTTTAAAAATTCTTCACAAAGCAACCTTGGAAAGTTAACATTTTCCACTTTTTACTCCTAACTTTTCAAAGTTACATTTTTAGATCCAAGTTTCTAAAATATCATTTTATACCCTTAATTCTTAAAGTTACAAATTAATTCCTTTAACTTTCAAAAGTTACATTTTCCACCTACATCTTCCAAAAGTGACTATTTTACACAAAACTAGTAAACTTGTTTTTTATCAATTTGTCCATATGAATTATTATTATGGTTCCACACTAGTAAAAGTCCATAACACTCTTATTAGGGATAATTTTATACGTATTTGGTGTGTTAAGTCCATGATGTCTAATATGTCCATTTTAGAGTTTTCAAGTTAGTGTCTTTAAAGATGTAGTTTTTGATATCGTGTATCATTTTTAAGTTCCATCATATTATTATGTTTTAGACGATTATATTAGGATGATTAAAACCACTTTTAAGTATGTTCAAGTTACTTTTACAAAACTACTCAAAACATCTTTGAACATAAACTTATGTGAACTTTTTAAAAACTACAAAAATCACTAACATCCTATCCAAAACTCACGGCCATATCCATATACTTTTAACCATCCATTTTATTCTTGTGAAAACATACAAAATCTTATGTCTTAAACCTTTGTCAACTCCCTTCATGTACAACTTGCATGACTACACAAATATAACAGGTATTGAACAAGAAAAGTATAGAGTTTTACCACTAGTTCAAGACTAGGGAAGAAAACAAACGATGGAAGGAAGGTTTCTCAGGTCAAATACTCAGGGACTTCTGATCCGGTTGAAGCCCAAGGAAGTCCAAGGAGGTAGGAATAAGAATCGTCGCGTTTGGAGGGTGTGTAGCTCTCCAAAGTCCAAAACTATGACTGGCTGTCACAGCCGATCCGAAAACTGCGCAGTCGTCTCCCATGGACGATTTGGAGGCCTAAAACCTGTTGAATTTGTATGAAAACGGTGGGGATCTTCAGGGACTGGATAGAGGTTTCTTTGGAGGGGTTAATCACTCATTTTGGAGAAAAAATGAAAGAGTTATGGCCTGTGGACGATGACACTACGAATCTGCCAGAATCAAAACAAGGTTTTATGACTTGAAATTGGTTTTGATGGATTAAATCTTGTAATGGTGTGTGTGTGTGTGTGAGGAGGCTCACGAATTTTTGGGCAGGTTTTTGGTTGTGTGGAACATGTTAAAACACTAGATTATATAATAGTACACCTACTTATTAACTCACATGCAAGAATCTTCAATTTTTCAATTATATGGACTAAAATTTCAACCATATTCCATGGGAGAATGGGATGGCATGGAGCTCAAGGTATGGCTGGTTCTAGGGTCTTAAAATATGGGGTCAAGTTGTTAAAATTTTATTAAACTTATTTGTGTATTAAGATGGTATTGTTCGGGTGTCGTTCGGGTTTTATTTGGGTTTTAATTACGCATTATTTCGGACATAATAATCAGCCCTAATAACCTTTAAACATAGTCTAATTTAAGTTTTGATAAGTTATTTAGGCTTCGGTTGGGTGAAATTACGAGTTATATGCCTATCGGGTGCGATACGCTCACTTTATTCATTATCGGGTGATTTGTATTTGGAGTTTTCAAGTATTGTTTTGGAGTTCCAAAACACATAATATTTTATGAAAATACCCTTTATTTTATATCCCGGGTGTTTGGGATCATTTCCAGATATTTATCTGTTACCGGGTAGTTACCAACGTCCGTTCCGGATAAGTACATTTGCACGCGATTTCGCAGTGCGTGTAATTAAACAATTGCATTCCTATGCATCCTATGGGGAATTTGCTATTCTCTAAAGGCCAAATTAATATAATTAATTTAAAATTGCACTTAATTAATATTAAATATTATTTAGCTAATTAATTAATTAGTACGGAATTACATCAATTTTGCCGGTTGTCACACTAGGGTTCATATGACATACGTTAGTATATGCCCAACTAACATGTGTTAGCGTTCATATGACATACGTTATTTCAGTAAAACATATGTTTTAGAATACACTACACATGTTAGTGATGTCTCATTATGTGTTTTGGAGAGCCTAGCTAACACGTGTATCTTTTTTGTAGGTGAAGAGATGTTTTGTGTTAAAGATGAAGATGAGTATCAAGAACGAAGCATAACTAGATCTTTTTATGTTGATATGATAGTTTTTTTTTTTAATTCACAAATAATTATGTTTGTATGAACCCTATTTTTATATGTTTTAATGTTGATTGTAATGATCGTTTTTATCATTTCTCAAACAAATACATATTTTATGTGTTATTTTATTATGATCTTTTAGTATATGTTTGTTAACACAAGTTAGCGATGTCTCACACGAGGTCAGAATTTTATATCACAATACTAACGTACGCTAATATTCGTGCAGGAAAAAGTTACATAAAGTAGGAGAGATGTGACTTGACAATTATCAAATCAACCTTTTTAAACTTAGGATTCAGAAAATTAAATTATAAAAAATTAATTTAAAATTAACTTATTACCCTTAATCCTATATTTTATTATGGTGGACCACTTGCTTTTGAATACTATATAAAAATTAATTATGGATAAATGACTTTCTCCCAGGTTTTGATATTGGCGGTTTTTCTAATAAGGACACCGCCCCCCCCCCAAAGCCTCAGAAAACTTTGGTGAATGCCCTCTTTGGCAAAATCGCACAGAGCCTGGGTGAAACTTTTGATCTGTCCCCCCGCCAAAAAGGCAGTTATTGAATGCTTGCAAAGCCCCCATGCCCAAGATTTCCTGAATGTTATCCCAATCGAAGGTTTGGGCCAAACCATGTCTAGGGTTGAATACAGGGCAATTCTTAAATATTGTTTGATGATCCCCATGTACCATGAAGATGAAGTCTGTCCGATTTGCCGCAAGGCATGCTTGGACGAATATGGGGAAACACGCGGTTCACTGTAAGGAGTTGCCTGGTTTCAAATATAGGCATGACTGGGTCCGGGACGTTCTTTGGGACATTTTAAGAAGGGCTGGGATCTCAGCCAAGAGGGAGGCTCCCGTGAATTTCCTCTCGGACCCCGCTGACGGGAGATCCACCCTACGTCCAGCAGACCTGCTTGTCTTTGGGTGGGTCGGGGGGAAACACGCTTGCGTCGACCTAACAGATGTATCTCCTCTGGTTGGTTTGAGGGATAGTGGTTTTTTAGCAGGGCAAGCTGTGCGGAAAGCAGAGGCGAAGAAAGTTGAGAAGCATGCTAAAGCCTGCGAGGAGAACCAACACGTATTTGTTCCCCTGGCATTTGATATCTTTGGCTCGTTGGCGCCGGAAGCCATCTGTTTCCTGACTAGAGTCCAACGGGTTATTCATAGCAATGTCTCGACTCCGGGGGACATGGGTTCGTTTTTAGTAGGTTAGGATTTGCCATCCAGAAAGGGGTGGCGGCACAGCTTGTTGCCCGCCTGCCCGCTATCTTGATGTAATTGGTCGCGTTTATGCGTTTATGAATCAGAACTATTACAAAAAAAAAAAAAAAATCTATTGACAAACATGTTTACCATAAAAAAAAAAAATTATGGACCATTGATCAAACTTGATCAATGGTCACTAGAGGGTTTTCAGGGTTTTTTTTTCATTAGATAGGGTTTCCATATTATCCACCTCATATATATATATATAGGGAAAGGATAATGTGGAAACCCTTGTTATATGGTAAACTCTGGAAACTCTGACTTCCCAATTTTTTTTATTTTTGAAAAAAATAGGGCATGTAATATACATGATTTTAAGCATTTTGAGCCAAAAAAATCAAAAAAGCGTCAAGTAGTTTTTTTTTTTTAAAATAAATAAATTTTGACTAACACATGTTAAGCGTAACTAACACGTGTTAACCATTTGTTACCTGAAGACGGTTTTTTTATTTTAAAAAAAAATGGCTAGGTGCTTTTTCCATTTTTTTTTGCCCAAAATGCTTAAAATCATGTATATTACATACCCTAAAATTTTCATATAATAAAAAAGTAGGGAAGTTAGAGTTTCCAGAGTTTACCATATAACAAGGGTTTCCAATATAACCTTATATATATATATATATATATATATATAGAGAGAGAGAGAGAGAGAGAAAACCAAGGAAACCACCATTATCACCATTGATCATAATGATCCAATGGTTATGATTAATTGATTATTTTATTGAAAAAATGTAATAGATAAAAGGTACATATATTAAATAAAAAATAAAAAGGGGTATTTTAGTAAAAGAACACCTCTCTCTTACTTTTTTAACATTCTCTATCCTCCCTTCTCTCTCCACTCTCCACAATTGGCCATTTACTTTTCCAAAATAAAACCGATGTTTTTGTTGTATACAACTAGTTAGTCAATTTTTAAAAACAAAACTTATGTTTTTTTCATTTGAATTTTACAAAATTTACACATAATATCTCAAAACAAAAACGTATGTGTTTTTTATAATACTACAAATGTTTATAAACTAAAAAACAAATTTACAAATGTTACAAAATTGAAAATACATGTAACAACAAAGATAATATTTACATGTGAGGGGAAGATGAATAAAAAATAAACATGTTACAACCATAAAAAACATATAAAAACTTCATTTTCAATCTTCTTCTCAAAACTTCAAAAAGCTATATACAATAAAAAAAGATGTTATTTTTTGTCAACAAATAACTGAAACAACAAAACAACAAATTTATAATTATAATTTATAACCAAAACAAAAAAACATATGACAAAATATGACCCAAACAACAAAAACAAATGTTTTTAGATGAAAAAAAACAACTGTTTTTAAATGAAAAGCAACTGTTTTTAAAAGAAAAAAAACAAGCTTTAAACCACAAAAACAAAAAAAATAACCTATTGTTATTAACAAATGTATCTATACACAATCATACAAACAACACATCAAATAAAAACCCAAAAAATTTGTTTGTTTTAGTAAATCTATATATTGATTAAACCCATAAAACATGAATCTAACAACAACAAAAGAACATGAGTTGATTAAAAAAAATACAGATCAAAAAACCGTTCATTCATGGGAGATCTTGAGATGTTAATATGGAATTCCCATTAAGATCTTGACTTGTAGCACAATTTGTTATAGTAAATCTATATATTTTACATCAACATAAGTCAATAGAAAAAGTAGAACAGAGATGTTAACATGGAATTTGTAGAAAAGAGGAATTAATGAGAGAATTGATTAAAAAATATGTGATATCATCCATTCAAACTTTAAAACCCACAAAAAAAAACTTACAACCAAAAAATCTAGATCTAGAACATGAAATTGCACTGATGTCGCTGGATCTAGAAACCATCACCAACGTTGTCTTTTGGTCATGAAAGAATCGTCCATTCATGGGGATCCATCGCCACTGCCGTCCACCTTCCCCGCCTCCCTTTGTCACCACGCCACCACGACTGATGATTGTGGTGGTTGGCCTTCGCTCGAAAACGAGGAGAGACAAATCGAGATAGTGAAGAAGGTTAGAGAGGGAGGGGCTTAGAGAGAGAGAGAAGGGTTTTGGTTGGTGTGGCTGCACAATAAAGGGGTGTGATGAGAGAGAGAGAACAACAATATTTGTAGTGTCTGTATTATTCATCTTTATGAATACTTGCAAGAAAAAGAGAAAGGTCAATAAAGCAACAAATTGTCATATGCTAAATACCAATTGTACCCTTTAATATAAAACCAAACAAGATGATGTGGCCACTCTATCTATCTATCATTCATTCATTTTTTTTGTAATTGTAGTTCCCCAAAAGAAAACAAGGGGCAAAGCTAAAAACCTTGCATTACGCGATTTGGCTGACGAAGGTGGTCGACCATTAGATCTGACGTTTGATGAGGAGGCAACAAATATGCCTATTGGCACAAATGGAGGTCTTTTTACTCGAGAGTTGGGTTTGTATATGTGGCGCCACATACCATTAGATAGATAAGGGTTTAGGAATGTCCCCGCACACTACAGGAATGCTTTATTTGTGCATCTGAATGTAAATGATTTATAATAATATTTTATATTTAACTAACTTGTTTCATTTACTTGAATAACTTGTTTTATTTAATTTTTAGGAAAACTTTAATCTTACAGCGGTTTGAAAAAGATGATCTAGCTAGCCAGAAAAAAGGTGGCATCAATTGTAAGATCCAAAAGACATACAACAACCGCAAGTCCAAGGCAAAAGCTGAGTTTCTTCGCCGGGAGGTTATAATGATGTGGAAAGAGCAAGGGCCAGTGTCCCCGATGATATGAGCAATGTAAACTGGCAGAAGGCAGTTGATCATTTCTTGACCATAGAACATCAGAACAAGTCGGCTATTAACGCAGCAGCCCGCGCAAAACAGTTGCATACGTACCGAGGTGGAACAACCTCTTATGCTAGTGCTTGTTTCAAGCAGGTAATGCTTTATACACACACGCACACACACACGCTAATGTTTATTTAATTTTTAATCTAAGTTCTAATGTTAACAGAACCTAGAACGGTATGATGGATACCATGCTGGTCATACTGATAGAGAAGGACATTTTGATAGCCCGCAGAATGAAGAAAATTATGTAAGTATTTATTTAGAATGTAATACTCATTATAAATATATATATATATATATACATACATATATATATATAAATAATATATATATATATATATAAATCTATTGAATCACCTTTGTGAAATACAGCGCAAGTTGGTGGCAGAGTTTGAGTCTCAAAATCAACGTAGAAACGAAGAACGTTGTTCCTCACAACAGGTCAACAAAATTTCCATATTTGAAAAAGTGTTCGGTAAGCGATGTGGACATACTCGCGGGCTTGGCCCTTACCCTTGTCAAGAGAAGGTTCTTTAACGCCGACACAACCGACCGAGAAAACGCCTCCATCAGAATTTACTCTGGTATGTATGTATGTGTTTATAATTCTGAAAAAATTGGTAGATGTTTCTAGTTTCGATGCATTGGTATGTTAGTAGGTTTGACCCGTTTGGTATATGTTTGTAGTTTTGACCCAATTGGTATGTTTGTAGGTTTGACCCATTTGGTATATGTTTATAGTGTTAACCCATTTGGTAAATGTTTATAGTTTTGACCCAATTGGTATGTTTGTAGGTTTGACCCATTTGGTTTGTGTTTGTAGTTTTGACCCAATTGGTATGTTTGTAGGTTTGACCCATTTGGTATATGTTTTTAGTTTTGACCCATTTGGTATATGTTTATAGTGTTAACCCATTTGGTAAATATTTGTAGTTTTGACCCAATTGGTATGTTAGTAGGTTTGACCCATTTGGTATGTGTTTGTAGTTTTGACCCAATTGGTATGTTTGTAGGTTTGACCCATTTGGTATATGTTTATAGTTTTGACCCATTTGGTATATGTTTAAAGTGTTAACCCATTTGGTAAATGTTTTTCTAGTTTTGACCCAATTGTTATATGTTTGTAGTCGCGGACCCATTTGGTATGTGTTTGAAGTTTTGACCCAATTGGTATGTTTGTAGGTTTGACCCATTGGTATATGTTTATAGTTTTGACCCATTTTGGTATATGTTTATAGTGTTAACCCATTTGGTAAATGTTTTTCTAGTTTTGACCCAATTGTTATATGTTTGTAGTCGCGACCCATTTGACATGTGTGTGTAGTTTTGACTCAATTGTTATGCGTTTATAGTTTTGAAAAAAATTGATTGGTGTTGATGTAATTGTAGGAGCAAATTGCGAGTTTGTTGGAAAACCCGCAATTTAGAAATGAAATGATGCGATGATAATGTCAGGTTCTGCGACACGGACTTGGGAAACCAAAATCATGAAGAAGATCAAGGGAATGATAACACTGATGATGATGATTATGATATGTAGGTGCGATATTATGTGTTTAGTATGGTTCATGTAAAAGATTTTAGGATGATATATTCGAATTTGGGATGCGTATGTAAAATATTTTATGCTTTTTTCGGTTTTCCAGTATTTAAATATCACTAGTAGGTTTTCCAGTATATAAATGTCACTAGCAGGTACAAAAAAAAAGGTTATTAGCGGCGACATGGCGCCGCTAATAATATGGCCATGTAGTGACGTGGCACAGGAAATAGCGGCGACTGTCGCCGCTATTGATGTTGAGCAATAGCGGCGACAAAAAACAATAGCGGCCACACAAGGAGCAATAGCGTCAAGGCAATAGCGACATGACAAATAGCGGCGACAGTCGCCGCTATTAGCAATAGCGGCGACCCGCGTTAGCAATAGCGGCGACATATGTGGCCGCTATTGCTCTGTTTTCTTGTAGTGGTTAAGTAGTGATGTTTGTGATGTTGACGGAGAAGGTGACCGGTGGTTGGGGGTGACGGTGACGGGTTGGCGTTGGCATGCGATGATGATGATGGTGGAGGGTGACGGTGGCGGTGTAGGTTACGGTGTTCGAAGATGGCGGTGGTTGCGACTATGAAGGATACTAAACATGGTGGTGGTTATACCTGTGGAAGGTGACGATTCATAAAGGTAGTGATATTATGCATGGGTTTGTATGGATATATCCATTCAATTCATTGTTGTTGTGCATTGAGGATAAGTCCACGCGTGTGCATACATTCATTAATGTCTCCACAGACCATGAAAAGTAGCCACAATTTAGAAATACGATTTAGAAATCTTTGTATTAAGCCATGCTTTATTGTACACTTGACATATTGGTTAAGTCCTACGCATATTGTTGGTGGTGAAGATAGTTGCATGAGAACCTATTTAAAGATTCTTCATGGAAGGGTTTCGTTTGGATCCGATTTGGGTTTGGAAGTCCGTGGCTTTAAGGTTTTCTTATCAATAGTCTTGGATGTGTGAACGGGTGCGTGATCAAGTGCAATTTAACCGCAGAATATTCGGTTATATGATGTAATCCGGACGCGGTACTAGACGTTTAGTTGCAAATTCGCAACCGGTGAGTTCAAATCCCCCATATTTTCTGTTTTATTTTTTTTAAATATTTTGGGGCTTCATACATGCTATACCTAGTTTTCATACATCTTAAAGGGTTAATTAAATTAAAGAGCTAAATGACTTAAATGTTCTTTTTATAAACGTTTCGAACGAGTCGGTTCTATAACGATTGAATGAGTCAAGAAGCTTAGAGGTACATATTTATGATACCATGATGAGAGTTAGGTATAGTTATGAATTATGAGAGTCGAGTCTAGGTTTTTAGCCTAGATGTTGAATGGTTAGAAACATAGCTGTGTCGTGTGACACTTATAGAGTATTGAGATACGAGATATGTAGTTGGGTCACACATGAATGCGGATGCATGTGTGTCCTTAGATGTTCGGACACGGGCTGAGTGGCGAGATTATATTGCTAGTGGTTAATCCACATAAAGATGCGAGATGTCAAGTTATGCGCATTTGTGTGTGTGTGTGTGTCTGTGCTATGTGTAAGATGTAGCACCCTCATGGTGTTTTAAAGAGTAAGCCTTAGTGGCTAAGATGGTTGTCGATGTCCTCGTGACGCGATGAATGCCTTAGTGGCGAAGATGATTGTCGTTGTCCTCATGACGCGATGAGTGCCTTAGTGGCGAAGATGATTGTCGTTATCCTC
>JAUTDX010006722.1:0-17774 GCA_030844895.1 Ambrosia x helenae | reverse complement strand
CGCGGGTAAACCCACTAGTTATGTCTAAAAAAGTATTAGAAATACCTTGAGCCGAGGATTCTGACTCGCTTATCCAAGCTTTCGTTTAAAGCAACCTCTTCGGCGGTTGTCACTTTAATCGCTTGGCAGCGGCCAACGCTTTCTCCTCCGCTGTCTTCTTTTTGTGACTTTTTTTACATTTGGTTTCCTCGACGATGATCCACAATATTTTATGGTTGAGTTTCAGGTAGGGTTAAAGGGGTTTGTGGTTGTGAAGGAATGGAGGAATCGTCAAATAGAAAATTCGGATACATACGCCCACTAATGTAACTCGCGAAAACCAGCTTATTCGGGACACGGTGTTTGAAATTGGGGTGGACAGTTTAGTATCGGCCTAACCGGTGGTGTATTTCAGGTTTTCGATGTAGTTGTATGGGTTGTTCGGGTCATTGCCTCGGTTGTATGGGTTCATTTTTATAGAAAAATATGAAAAGAGGGCATAAAAAAGATGAAGAAATGTATAAAATGGGTGAATATGTGAGGTTGTAGGAATATGGAGAGAGTATTTTTTTTTATAAATTGTTGGTTATATATTTATTTTTTTTCTACCGTTACATATCAACGGTCAAATAATTTACTTTTTTTTTTATAAAAGCTTAAACGGTCAACAAGCCTCACCCAGTTAATGCATGCCACCGTGTTCAACTTCTTCCCCCACGCCGGTGGACTTTCACTTTTTAAGGCCCCCTCGCTACATATACTCTTATTAAGACTCAAAACAACCCAAAATACTAAATTACTATCACTTACATAATGGGGATTGTATACACACATACATGTGAGTTTTATTAACTTAAACAGAAAGTATGCCTTTTTAATTCACGACGACACATAACAAACACATGCTATTTTGTTACACTCGATATGGTTACACGGTCATACTAATGCTACACGAGTCATGTTCACATAAAAATCAACACCTGTTGATAGGGGGTGTTCATCGAATCGAATAACGAATTTTCGAATTATTGAATCGAATTTCTCGAATTTTTAATATTTTTACCTGAATTCGTATTCGATTCGTATTCGTTTAAAATTCAATTTATTCGATTCGTATTCGATTTCGAATAAGAAACTCGAATTCGAATCGAATTCGAATAAATTCGATTTAGTTCAAATTTACCATAAATAATAAATTGTTTTAATTTTAGTTTTAAAAACTAATACAAACTCATTATTTTTAACATATAAAATACAAATCTACAAAATTGTTAAACAACAATATGTCCAATACGGGAATAGTAAAAATAGTAAAGAGTATAGTTCGTTAGAGTTTGTGATGTATAAGGTAAAAATGTAAAATATGGTTATGGTAAAGGTTGTAAAGACTGTGGGTTCTTAGAGTTTGACCAAAATTTAAAAGTTATATTTTTCAATCTGTATATTTGTGTATATAAAATGTGTATGTGTGATATGTATTTAAAAAATATACATGTACAGTTTTTATTCGAATTTCGAATCGATCGAATTTAAAATCATAAATTCGTATTCGATTCGTATTCGATTTACTGGACTCGAATTCGAATTGAATCGAATTCGAATTCTTAATAATCGAATCGAATTCTTGGTAATCGAATCGAACTAAATCGAATTTCGAATTTTTCGAATCCGAATCGAATTCTGAACACCCCTACCTGTTGATCAACTACCACAAAAAGTAATTTATAAATTTACACGTGTGAAATAATGCTATATAAGCACCGATTATGTAGATTAAACACTTAGGTAGTGTTTGGTATGATGGAATGGAAGGGGAATGGAATGGCTCATTACGAGGTAATGAAAAATAGTGTGTTTGGTTGGTTAAAGGAATGGAATCACCCATTCCACAAGGTATTCCATTCCTTCAAAACCATTCCATCCACCCCCATGTTTTTTTTTTCATTCCATCCCTCATTCACCATCTACTAACAACACCATAACCCACCAACCACCACCACCACCACCACCCACCACATCGTCACCACCCACCACCGCCGTCACCACCCACCACCTACCACTGTCACCCGCCACCGCTGCCGCCACCACCCACCACCGTCGTCACCACCAACCACCACTGTTGCCGCCACCCACTACCGCCACCCACCATCACGCCATCCACCTCCACCCATCGCCATCTTCGCCACCACCCACCACCGTCGTCGCCACTCACCACCACGCTACCGCCACACACCACCACATACCATCACTTCCACCAACCACCACCCACTACCGCCACTACTCACCATCGTCGCCCACCCACCGTCACGACCATCCATCTCCACCTTCCACCGTCAGCACCACATCCTCCGCCACCCACCACCACCGCTACCGCCACATATCACCACCCACCATCACCGCCACTGACCACCACTCACCACCGATTTTATTCCTTCGTCTTTTCCAGCTTATCCAACACTATAAAGGAATGTTTTGTTTCATTCCCACATGGCAACCAAACAAGACATGGAATGGTAATGATCCATTCCATTACCTTGTCCATTCCATTCCCTCGTCCATTCCATTCCCTCGTCCATTCCATTCCCTCATCCATTCCATTAGGGTCTGTTTGGTATGGGGTAATGGAATAGATGAGGGAATGGAATGGACGAGGTAATGTAATGGACAAGGTAATGGAATGGATCATTACCATTCCATGTCTTGTTTGGTTGCCATGTGGGAATGAAACAAAACATTACTTTGTGTTGTTGGATAGGCAAGAAAAGGCGTAGGAATAAAATCGGTGGTGAGTGGCAGTGGTGGGTGGTGGTTAGTGGCGATTATAGTGGGTGGCGGCGGCAGTGGTGGGTGGCGGCGGTGGTGGTGGGTGGTGACGGTGGTGGTGGGTGATGGTGGTGGTGGCGGTGGTGGCGGTGGTGGTGGTGGGTGATGGTGGTGGCAAGTGGTGACGATGGTGGTGGGTGGTGACGATGGTGGTGGTGGCGGCGGTGGTGGTGACGATGGTGGGTGGTGGTGGTGGCGGTGGTGGTGGTGGTGGGTGATGGTGGTGGCGGTGGTGGTAGGTGGTGACTATGGTGGTTAGTGATAGTGGCGGTGGTGGTGGTGGTGGTGACGATGGTGGTGGGTGGTGGTGGTGGTGGGTGGTGACGATGGTGATTGGTGGTTGGTGGTGGTGGATGGTGACGATGGTGGTTGGTGGTGGTGGTGGGTGGTGACTATGGTGGTTGGTGGTGGTGGTGATGGGTGGTGGCTTATGATGTTGTTAATGAAGGGTGAATGAGGGATGGAATGAAAAAAAAACATGGGGGGTGGATGGAATGGATTTGAGGGAATGGAATGCCTTTTGGAATGGGTGATTCCATTCCTATGACCAACCAAACACACTATTTTTCATTCCCTCGTAATGGTCCATTCCATTCCTTCTTTCATTCCATCATACCAAACGCTACCTTAGAGACGTACATATCTTTTAACAAAACATAAAAAGTGACACGCACCTAAAAATAAACAGCTCCGTATCACACACCCATAAATACAAATTATTTTTTTTCAAATTTAACCACTATTACATACCAAACAAAACAAAAAAATTTTTTTGAACAAAAATTAAAACCTACTTTTGTAATATCCTATATTTATCATCTTTAGAAAAATCAACAATCCTATTAATACCACACAATGATTTCCTATCCAAAAATAAATGAAAACACATTTACAAAAATAATTAGATCTAAATCCTAGCTTTAATTAACCCTCTAATAATTGGTGTCGGTTGACTTTTAAATAGAGGAGACTAAACTACACACGCCTCTCACAAGGGTTGGTGATCTTTACCCATGGCATAACCGTAATTACCCCAAAACCAAAGGGCATAATCGTCAAAATCAGCCACAAATTGGTGGTTGTACATCTGAATATATATACCCACAAACTAGTGTGTGTGTAAATACACACAGTCACACACACCATTCAAGCAAGGGATCGCGTAATAGAGTGGCATATATGTGAGAGAAAAGAAAAGAAAAGAAAAGAAATGTGTGGAATATAATCGTTTCAGTATAAGAAGAAGAAAATCAATCAATATATTGTGTAGTGAGAGAAAGTTCTAGAGAGAGAAAGAGTTTTATTTTCAGTCAATAGTCGCCGTCATTTTGGTTAAATGTGGAACATTCGATCTGGGTTTTGATTTTAATTGTTTATCAGTATTTAAAAGTTGAAACCCTAGTTTGTGTTTTATGTGTTTTTGTTGCATCTGTTTTGTGTGTTGTTGTGATGTTTATGTTGTTATAGATCAGTTTTGTTGACAAATCTGAGATACTGTTTCAAAATGAAGTGTTGAAAGTTCAATCTGTTGATGGATTTGATGGAAATATTATGTTATGTTCACCGCGGCGCATTCGGTTTCGGATTATTATCTGGATATGTTGTGTATAGATCGATTTGATGGATCTGTGGTTTATTAATCTATTCATGGTAGTTTGATTTACTGCGAAGGGGGATATCGGTGCATATCGGTATATTAGGGGATCTAAAGTTTGTTTAGAGAAGATTTCGTCGAGTGGCGATGGTTACTGGTCGATTAGGGTTTCCGATTCGTTGTTGCTAATGATATGTGTTTGATTTAAAATGCTGAAGTTTTGGGATTAATTTTGTTATGTGTTGTGTTTGATTGTTTGCAGACGTTGAATTCGGGTTCTGGAAGGTTTAAAGCTAACACAATGAGGGGTTACATCTAATGGTGGGGGTTGAATACTTGAATATGTCGAAAACTATTATGTTGTGACGTTGTTGTTGTTGTTGTTGATGTCGTAAGGATGTTTTTGATGGCGGTTATTGTTTGTGGACTTGCAGATTCATTTGTGTACCTGTATTAGGGGTTCAGCCTCTACTATTAGTTCAAGGAGAAGACGCGTTGTGTCGTGTGAAAAGTGTGGTGGGAGACCTGTGGTTGATGGGAAGAGTTCTTCGGGGTGTTTGCTTAGCGCGGTTTTGGAACTGACTAGTTTGATTAATTCGGATTTTACTTGGACGAAGATTTCAAAGGGTGTAGGAGTTCGTCAAGGAGACCGCGAACGTCAACTTCAAATACGATTAGTTTAGACTGTGGAGAGTTGTTAACAGGTGGTGGTTCAACGGACTTAGAAATGCCTGTTTCTGAATCGGAAAAGGTAATGTTTAGTTTATAATGTTGGTTGAGTGAAACCTTTGTGTGAATTGTTTCTTTTAATGTTTTTGTTTTATGAAATGTGCAGTTGGGAGTGTCGGTACTTGAGTGTCGTTTTAGTGAGAAAGCTGAACATATCCCAATCAAGAAACGAAGATATTTGTTCAAGCCATCGTCTCCGACATGTAACATTGCTGTTAATCCACCATTGGAGGGTACGGAAAGACATGAAACGAGCCCCAAGTAAATGCTAATGCAGATTCTGTTTCTGATACATCTGGGGTACTTGCTGAAATGTGTGAAAGCGGAAGTAAAGATCATAAACTGGATCAAAACAAGTTGGTGAAGGATGACGACTTTTCTGGTATATCTATACTTGCTGCTGCAGCATGTAGTAACAGTTTGGGAGCTGAAACTGATCAATGTGAAGGGTCTAGAGTTCTGTCATCTGTGAATCTCGCGGTTCCAGAAAACGTTGAATTTAACGAAAACAATGTGAAAAAAGAACCTGATTCGCATACGTCAACAACGCCCTCTAATATTGAGGAATCAACAGTGAATAACTCTTCTTCAGTTGCCCCTTTGGCATCAGCAGTCAGCGAAACGATTCAAGAACAAGACATACAGAAATCTCCTGCAAGAGATGTCAGATTTAGCTGGGATTTGAACACTGTTATGGATGCGTGGGAAGAACCATCTATAAACGAGCATGTAATCTCTGCATCAGATGCTGCAACTGAAAATGCGACGAAATCTGTTGAAGAGAAAAAGGACGCTTATACGAACGACAGCTCTGGAAACATACCTGTTGAGTTGAAAAACTTCTCTCATGAAAGCAAGGAGTTAAAGGTCGAAAAACGTGAACCGTTGACTCATGATTTTGAAATTGCGCAGAGTTCTGTGGCTGTGAAAAAAGAGTATATGCATGATAAGCATACAGATAGCGTTAGTGATGACATTCCTGGTACTTTTTCAAAGTGGGCTAACCTCTCTGGTCAAAGTTCAGGCGTTTTGATAGTGCTCAGGCTGTCAACACCAAGTTGTCAATGGACTGTTCCATACCCCCGGTTTTGATAATCGTTTTAACTTGCATGCTTCTAAAGAAAATGTTGGTCTTGCTACTGAACATGAATTGTCACTTGACACAGCAACATGTATGAAAAATGAACCCCAGAAAAGTGGTGTAAGTTCTAATAAAGTTGATGATGAAGATATGACGAAAATGGAGTTAACTAGCACGGTGGTTGCAACGGAGGATACGGTCAACAAGGAAGATACTGAACAACCTGCTGCAGTTTCTTCTATGCATGATCCGTCCCATTCAAATGCTGACATTGGTTTTGGTTATGATAATTCTCAGAGTGATAATAGAGCGGCAAGTGGGATCGAAAAAGATAAAGTAGATGAGGGTTTTGATTCTCAATATGAAGATGGAGAACTAAGGGAATCAACTATAAATGCTTGGAAAGGATACGGGTTGATCGAGGGTCAAAATGAATATGATATGAACAAGATTGAAGATGGTTTGGCTCCGAGCATTGTAGATGCCAATGAAACTAGTTCTCAAAACGTACAAGCAAATTCTACAGCAGTTGAAGGATCTACTGAACTTGGAACTGGGAAAGAAGCAGATTTAACACCTAGTGCGGTTTTGACTGAGAAACTTCACAGCGGTGATGCAGGGTTATCTGGTTCGAAACCAAATGACATCATTGATCAAGAGAAGAGTGGAAGACAAGATTTTGTGCAGCAACATGCTGCGAGACAATCAGACGAGTGGAAAATGAACGTTTCTGGATGGGATCGTTTGCCTGAAGATCATAAAACAAATTCAAATAACTTTACTAGAACCAGAAACTTTACCGCTCGAAAATTCTCTTACAGGGAAGAACAAAAAGATAGATTTGACACCGAGGATGTGGAAATGAAGGCTGAAAGCTCCAGATTCTACAGAAAAGAATCAGTAACGCGTATTGGAGGACCATCAACGCGCGATGTGTTTCTTAGCCGGGATAGATTTCAGACGCAAAGATGCAGGTACTGTTCTCTTCACATGTGACCATTTTAATTGGTCAAAATTATGTTTTTGTTACTAATAAATTTGTGTGTGTACAGTTCTAAGGATGGTGACGGTTTAAATTCTAGACTAGAGAGGGAATCAGGTGCATTAAGATCCTTTGGTCGGGGAAGATACTCGCCACCCAATCGTCCTAGTGGTCGCGGGGTTGTGGAATCGTTCTCCGGAAAGGAGCAGGGGGGTGGTCCGTCTTTCCATCGTTCTATCCTAGAAGATTCCAGAGCTATGGATACCATGATAAATGATGGTGGCATGGAGTTAACTGATACTGGCAGACATAGTGGTTCATATGTTCCTCGACGACATTTCAGGAGCAGGTCACCAATGAATCAGGAAGCAATCGAGTTTCGTGCACGTTTAGGGTTGAGACCAACTGGGGACACGGGTCATGATAGGTTTGTGAGCCTGAGCCGGGGCAGGGGACGAGGGAGGTCGTCCATGAGATATGGTTCACGGCTAGATGATGAGGGACTTAGGGGACGGTACCATGGGCCCACAAGTGACGAATGTGATGAATTTATGACAGAATATTCACATCCTTTCCCAAGGGGTCGCCGATGCTATTCACCTATAGAAAGAAGAGGAACTAATAATTCTTATCAACATCACCAATCTGGTTCAAGATCACCTTCTAGACCTCGAACTCGTTCTCCAATTGGTAATAGTGGTTTTAGACGTCGTAGTAGATCTCCAGTTTTCAGGCCTGATGGTAGAATCCGACGTCCCAGATCACCCACTTATCGAGATCATCCAAGTGATTATAATTCAGGACCACGAAACAACAATTCATCACCACCAAGCTCCAGATGGGTGAGTTGCAAAGAGCGGCCCGTTTTCAACAGATCACCTCCACCTGGGAGGGCTGATGGACCACCTGGAGAAAGGTTTAGTTTTTATGATTCTTCGCGAAAGCCAAAGCAGAACGAGTACTACAGATCAGGGCATTCTGGAAGATTTTCAGACGTTAATGAAGGGGGGAGAGGCAGGCCTAGGTATGTGAGTAATGATGATGATCGGCCCAATAACAGCTACAGGCGTGGGGGTTTTGTTAGACGGTACAACATGGATGGCCCTGCCAAGCGTTTCCAGTATGAGGATGAAGACGAATTTGGTCGTGCTTTTGATGCCCGTGACAGACATGCTTTGGAACAACATGCACGATCTAACGCCAACTCTAACCCGAACACTAAACCAAGCAGTGATGGAACAGATAGCAGGTTTCGGGACTTTCCAAGGCGGCAAAGGGATGATGGTGGTGAATTTAAAAGGCGGTCTAGAGAAGGGAAAGATCCAAAGGTAGAAAATGAGCAAGTAACAAACGATTTTGAAAGAAGGCCTAAAGATGTGAAAGATCAATCTACTACTACTACTAGTACTACTAACCTTGATTCCGCGATCCCTAACGATGTGGTGAAGGAAGGTGATAATAAACCAACATCGGGATCTAACTAAATCATCATACGGTTTGTGCTTGTTACCCATATTATATATATAGGGAGGAATACCATACCATACCGACTGAACCTTGCCGAAATTTCTTTTTTCAGCGCGAATCATGGTTCTTGCGCGCCTCTGGTTCTTCCTGGCGTGGTTTTTAATATGCATTCTCAGATTAGCTTAGTGTTGGTTTTCTTTAATACCCTACTGGAGGGCTGTTAGTTTACCCTGAAATTAATTATAATCAAAATTTCTTTCACCTTGACCTTTTTATTGTCCTGTGTATATGCTTTTTGTTCTGTGTTTCTACCTATGCAGAGCTTACAGGAAATGCAAAAGAATTATATGATTGAAAGTACACTTATAAAACCATCTTTACATAACTATACACGGACCATCGTAAATGTACTCGAGCATCGACTTTAGTTGAATATTGCCTCGTTCTCATCATCAAAATGGGTGAAAAAAGACGGTCCATTGGTCAAGTAGTCATAGTTTAGCTCGCCTGGCTTCGCTGTTTTTTGCCTATCCACAAAAACGATTACTTGGTTAGGTTCGGTGTATGTTTATAACGAAAAGACAGAAATGACTAGGGAAGGATTGTTAAGTTGTTACCATATCTGATCATCAAGCATTTGCTGAGTCAAACCAAAGTCAATCATCTGTTGCTGAGAATGATGCACTAACAAACTGTATCTTCCACCTTGGCCTGTTTGCATGACGATCTCATTACCGTTCCGCATGTTATTAAGCCTCTCGAATTGCTCGACTGTCCATTTATACCATCTCATCAAGAACACTCTTAATGTCAAACCATGTGAAACTATAACCAGGTTCATATTAGGGCTTTGTTCCCCTGGTGGCTGAAATCTTCCGATATCTATGTCAGTTCTTAGTGTCTCCCGAAACCCTGAACCACATCGTTTACTTACTTATCGGTGAATAACATATAAATAACAGAAATGGGTGAGGCGACTGACCTGTGATTCGATCGTACACATCTGCTGCCGATTCTCCATTTGGAAAACGGTAGAAAAATCGACCATATTGAACTCGAACCGCTTTCTGAATCTTCATTTGTTCTCGATCTTGGAAGTTGCCTGCATCGAGTATAGAGGCATGATTAGCCTCTTAATACGGGACCACAACAATGCCAATCAAAATACATTAGGTGATTAGATAACCGTTCTTATGTACAGTTAAAGTTGATTATTGATTACATATTTACATCTCCTTTACGTTACAAATAAAATTCATTATAAAATTAATTATGTCATTATATAACTTGAATCTTAGTGAAATAATTTTAATTAATTGCGTGAGCTAAATAATAGTGATGCAATTAATATGGCATGCTAAATGTGCTTCTTAATTTTTAAAGGTGTAATTCAATGGTGAAATCCTAGTCCTAATCACCTCCGGGTCACAAGTTCGAGTCTTCCACACGCCGGGCCTTTCAACCTTTAATGGGTATGATTTTTCGATGGACAAGAATTAAACCTATGACCAACCCCGAGCGGGAACCCTCCAAAGAGGTAAACCCTCTCACCTTAAACCAGTTGGGCTGAAGATCATCGGTGTGCTTCTTAATTTAGTAAATAAAACTCTCAAAAGGTAGAAATAAAACAAGCTTTAAAAGTATTGTCAATCCAACTGAAAAACACTTTAGAACAACCAAAGCAGCAAGTTGCATACGTAGTAAATTCAAACGTAAATTATGTGACGCTACAATCACCTTTTCATTTTCGAGTGAATATAAGACTCTGTATAGTTGAGCGTGAAGGGGCTGTCACCTCACATTTTCTCACATTTTCACACCCCTGACACCGTTTGTTAAAAGGGCCAAGGGGGCATCAATGAGCCCATTGTTATCCAGTCACTTTTTCCTTTTTCAATGAATATAAGACTGTGTAGTTAGGTGTGAAGAGGCTGTCACTTCACATTTTTAGCATCGTTCACGATTGGTAAAAGGGGCCAAGGGGGTGCCAATGAGCCCATTGTTATCCCGTCACTTTCTCCTTTTCACCGAATATAAGACTATCTGTAGTTGGGCGTTAAGGGGCTGCCTCCTCACCCTTTCACTCCCCTAACACCACTACACGATTGTTAAAAGGGGGCAATGGGGTGCCAAGGAGCCCATTGTTATCCCAATAACGAGCGTCAAAGGGAAGGTACGGGCCAACCCAAAACCTACTAATCACACATTTTAATTTTTTTTCTTTAATTTAATTTTTATTTAAAACCAATTCACCTTTATTAAAAGATACTTTAGTTAAAATCTTACTACCTATGTGACACTAACTATAACAACAATGGCGTGTACTTAAACTCGTGCAAGTGAACTCATAACACATAGCCTAAAGATACATAAGATAGAACACCCTACCGAAATCCTGCTCGCGCAACCGCGGCTCCTCCCTAACACCCGCGATTCTCGAGCGTTGAAACGCCTTACCCAACCCGCGAAGCGTCTCAATCGTCCTTTCATACGGCGACACATAGAAGTAAACCTTCCAATCATCCGCTCCATCCTTCTCAATCATTTCCCTTATCCTCACTCCACATTCCTCAGCCTCTCGTTTTCCCTCTCTCGGTCAACCGAATTTTCGAATCCGCAACTCGGGTGTATGCACCCTCGTCCACGTTCCCCTCGCTCTGTCCGTGACGAACGAGGATTATTCGTCGCGGACGAGGAGGCTTAGCAGTGGGAACGTGGAGTATGAGGTTTTTTTCTGGGAAGGTTAAGAGGCCGGTGTCATCAATAGAGAGACGTTTCCTTCGGCCAACTGTGTCTTCACAACACTTAATGGATGAAGAAGCGGTGATAGACATGACCGTACAAGGAGACGTAGGTGTTTTGTGGTGTCAGTTGAGGGATATTCATTCATAGCATATCATGCAAGATGCACCGCTAACAGTCTGATGGGAGGAGATGTCTTGGATATGGTTTTTCATTTCTCTTTTTTTTAATTACTAAAGATCTCTAGACGTTTTTTTTTTATTTATTACTTGTATAAATGCATTTAAAGTTATATATATAATGACAAAAAAAAAAAAAAGCAATGAAGATAAGAAGTAGGCCTCCTTTGAAAGTAGCAAGCTCGTATCCGAGCCAAATGAGGGTTTTGTCTAACTTGCGTCACGCTATAGAGTTTCGACTTTTATTGTAGCGCAACTGGTATCAGGGGTTATGGTTTTATAAGAACGCGGTTTAGGCCGGTTAAGCAGGTGTTATGCCCTTTATGGAGAAACCATTTGAGTTCTCGAACTGGGTTGGTCTTGTAAGCCGTCCCTGCAATAGCCTAATCATTCTGGAAAAAAAGCAGTTGTCCTAAAAAGTATATATAAAATGATAAAAATATCAGTTAAAGTTATATATATTACACACATGTATGGTTATCAACTAAAGAAAATAAACAACAAACTTCTTTTACAAAATTCAAAAACTAATCAACTCATGTTGGCCATTATTGACACACCTATTGGCCTCTTCTTGACTTTAATTTATTTTGATGCTTTGTGTCTTGTTGTACAATTGTCTTCCATGTTTGTGTGACGTCATTGCTTACGTTTGTTTTCAGAAATCTCTGTATGTACTGTCTATATATATGTATAAGACCTCTACATCGTTAAGCACATGAAATATGACAACAATGATCATGTGAATGGTAATGATACACAACAATAAAATAAATTCAAGCTTATGTGTATGTAGTTTTTTTTAGTAGAATGCATAGAGGTTGTTTACAATTTCGGGTTGTGATTGTATTGAATTAGAGAGAAACCGGAGTAAGTTATAACATCAAGAACTATGGGTATACGCGAGGATTATCAACCACCACGATCATAGTCCCCCTCCTAAAAAGCATGTATCCATAGTCGTGCCCAACAATGATGGTGAGAAGCATACCGACAATGAATGATATTCACTTAGTCCACCATTATTAGTGATAATAAGGGTGTATGCAAACAAATAACCGAGTTAAGAAGCTAAAGAGACCTTTTTTGTGGTATTTACTTCGGTGAACATACTTCATTATTCAATAAAGCAACTTAGAAGTAAAGTAAAAGGTCATAAAAAAAATCGATTTTGTATTTCAAGACTCAACAATCTGCGATTTCAAATGAATATGTCGCTTGTGAATTTGGAACGAAACAAACGATTTCAACCTTTTGATTTGGATTGGGTATGGTAAACCAAGGGTTGTTAATGTCTTGTGCTTAAATCCCTAAATGATGGATACAATTTGTTACTAGTGCTATTGATGGATTCATCCATCTTCAAGTCATGTTGCGCTCATTCCTGTCTCAAGTCGATATGTTTATCGTGTTGAAGCATCTAGCATTAGAAGTTCTTACGAGAATATACTCTCAAGTGCTTCTTTGGCCAATTTAGCATGTTAGTAAAATATTAGGGTGGTGGAAGTCCTTCGAATTCTCTCAGTTAGGGATGGAAATGGGCTGACTATTGGTATTCTTAAACTCATGTCTGATTGTATAATTGTGTCTCATACCTAACCCAATACTTGTTGGGCAATTACCGCCGGGTACCCGGTATACCTGCGAGCATTGGTTATATACCTATTAGTTTCTTAAAAACTACCTTTAGAATTTTCAAATACATTATTTCTTACAATGCTAATTTTTACATAATTTTATATTCTTAATAACTACAATAAGTTAATCATTATAAAATTTTAATAAATCTAAAATACGTAATATCATGATGATATATATTTTAAAAAAATAATTTCGTAAACATACAAACATAAATAATATCATCAAGATGTATATCTAAAGAGTAAAGCATTACTAAGTAGAGGTTACGGAAAAACAACAAAAAAAAAATCAATTTTTTGGGGGGATATATTTCAAATATATGGGTCGGGTATTGTTACGAGTCCACGATACTAAACCGAAGATGCATCATGAATTCCTGCATTAACACACGTCCACATGCAGTTATCTTTAGTTATTTTGTTTTAGTTGGTTTCACTTTTCATGCATCCCACGTTAGATTATAATTAGGTTACTTTAGGTCTTAGTGGTCCATGTTTTACTCCACGTTTACATACATTTAACTTCCTTTTATGTGTATTTAAGAATCATTTGGTTTAATGAATAAGAAGAAGAAAATTATTTGTAAAAAAAGCTTTGGCTTGATCCTTTCTCTATCTTGTTTCTTGGGAGTTTGTAGGTTTTCTCCGTAAACCTATCAATTGGTGCTTTCATTGAGCCTTAGCCTAAATGGCTTTGGAAGAACTCAATGACTCCACTCTTCTATCTCGCTTCAATGGTTCGAATCCGGTTCGTTGGCTTTTTAATGTTGAACGGTTTTTTTCCTTGTATGCAATATATGAGGAAGAACGGTTTGCTTATGTGGTTGAATACTTTGAGGAAGAACCTTTTTATTGGTTCAATTCATGGTATCGCGGACCCGAACGCCTCACTTGGAAGTCTTTCACCATAGCAATGCTTCGTCGTTTCCATACCACCACAGCCACCCAAATCACCAAGCCACCTGAACCGGAACTGACAGGCCCACCACCCTCGAACCCCAAACCATTGGTTAAAACACATCCTTCATCAACCAAAATCACCTCCCTACCTAACCTTAACCCATGACACTAATCATCCACCACTTCTTTCTCCAATTCATCCTTCACCCACCGTTGAAAACACTCTTACAATACCGGATATAACCACCGGCAAACGCGAATGGCGTCCACCGTGGTGTTCCTTTACGACTTCACACAACCGTCGCCTCTACTCCCCAATCAATACCGGTACCGACCCCGCTACCAAAACATAAGATATCAATGGAACCAAACTTGAACCAAGCTACTTCACAAACTACCCCAGACCCATCGCCAAAAACAACCCTTTCCATTTGAAGTAACAATTGCTAGCCATGCTTGTAATCTCATGGGATGTCCAAACACTTGGTTTCGATTAATATCTATGATGGGTCATTCCAGTGTGTTGAACATCATTGTCCGACTTGAGTGGCGACCTCCGTGGCAGCCACCATCATGGTTCGCTAAGTCCGCTCCAAACGCCGTTGTGCGACTCGAATGGAGGCCGCCTTGGTGCCATGTAGCCCTCACCACTCACCCGAAAGACTTACATCTACAACCATCACCCGTACCACCTACTCAAACCCATATACAACAACCAAAACCCAGTCACACTTGAAGTCAAGATGGGTTACTTATCCTAAGTCGTGTTTCTTGCCTCCTGCCTTGGTTTCCTTAGCATCTGTTCATCATACTAAGCCTATTGCTTTAAATCTACATGGCCATCCTTAGGTGCTTGTACTTTGGTATCCTATCACAACCAACAAGGAAATTATTTCCTTCCATCCGATGGACAACAGCCATCAAGTGGCCTTTTTGCCTCCAACAATGAACCACCTAAGCCTTTAAAGGATGTAGTTGGACGACGCGAGTGGCGTCCGCCTTGGGGACCACCTTCGCGCTACCTTAAGACGGCACCGAATGCTACCGGAAGACGTGAATGGCGACCACCGTGGACAAGGACGTTTTTAGGGCGGGAGTATTGCTACGAGTCCACGATACTAAACCGAAGATGCATCATGAATTCCTGCATTAACACACGTCCACATGCAGTTATCTTTAGTTATTTTGTTTTAGTTGGTTTCACTTTTCATGCATCCCACGTTAGATTATAATTAGGTTACTTTAGGTCTTAGTGGTCCATGTTTTACTCCACGTTTACATACATTTAACTTCCTTTTATGTGTATTTAAGAATCATTTGGTTTAATGAATAAGAAGAAGAAAATTATTTGTAAAAAAAGCTTTGGCTTGATCCTTTCTCTATCTTGTGTTCTTGGGAGTTTGTAGGTTATCTCCGTAAACCTATCAGTATAGTACGGGTATAAGATTCGGGTAATCGGGGATCGGTATCACCTCATCTTATACTTGTCTGATACCTGCGATATATTTTTCTCAATCTCATTTCATAGGGTTCCAGGTACAACCGCCTGGCTTGGATTCTTTTTTTTTTTTTACCATGCCTACCCTCACATTCCATAGAATCACAACTTGGCACCTCACAAGTCCACCATTTCTTCCACCGAGTTCCCAAAGGGGCGAGGTGGAGTTCTCTAGAATTGTCTATATATTCTTAAAAAACAATTAATTTAATAAAAAGAATAATTTATTTAATTCAAAAGTGAAGTGTCATAGTTTGATTAGCTTTATAACCATTGGTGTTCGGTGATCCACAAAAGATATCTCCCGCTTGGGGAGATTTTTGAAAGACCCTGCTGAGCATGCATGCTTTAGTGAACCTTAATTCCTTGTTATACCCAGATCACTTATGGAGTGCATCACACTTACCATTCAAGATGGTCTTCTATGTAATCATCATTTCGTCAATTACCCTTCCAACTAGTTGCTTCTGGGGTTCTTACTCCATTGTTTATGTGCTCCTCTATACCTACAGCATGGCCATTGCTCTGTTTTCGGTCGATGACTCTTTACATTGATTACTTTAAACTTGGTGAATCTAGGATTTCCAAGGCGGGTTTTGGTATTTTGTTTCCATGTTTTATGATGGTGATGTCTTTACATTTGATTTTGTTTTCTTTGTGTTCGATTCTTTGGTCGCATGAGCCATTTATTTTGAATATGTGTTACCTTGGACACTTTGCACATTAGATGTTAGATTAAATGTTTTAGTGATTTTTTAAAACTTGTGAACATCAATTTTTTTGGGTTTTGTTGTTGGTTCTGACATGTTCTCATTTGAGATAAGCAAACTAGATGTATTGCATCCTAGATTTTAAGCTTGAACTTACCATGAACTTACTAGGGGTGTGCATGATTCAATTTTTACAAGAGAGAATCGTATGGTTGGTCCCTGTGCTTTTCAAATTTGCACTCTTGGTCCTAGTGGTTCACTAATTACACCATTGGTCCCGAGGGTTGTAAACTTATTACTAAAATGATCCAAATGTATTAATTTCGTTACTCTGTTGGTCCTTGCCTCTAACGGTCGTTAAAATTATCTGTTAAATAGATATGAAATGTCTATTTTGCCCTTATAAAAAAACAAAACATTATAAATAAATACACCAACACATCCCATCCCACCCCACCCCACTCCACCCTCACCTTATCTTCTTCCCCAAGACCTCCAACCCACCACCACTGCCACCCAAACCTGCAAATGGCACCGGTGGAAGATAACCCGGCCACCACCACCTGCAAATGGCAAACAACACAACACCCCAGCCCACTCCTTTCACCCAATAATATTCTAGAGAGAGGGTGAAGGAAGAAAGAAACAAAACAGAGAGTGAAGATAACCGGTCACCACCACCTGCAAATGGCACCGGTCGTCTCTTTTTTCCCCTGAACCACCACCATCATTCCCCTCCTTCCCCCTGAACCATCGTCGTTGCCTTCTCCCTGAAACCCTCACCAGAAATTACTCTCACCTCCGTTTTTCTTCAGCTGTGGCTGTAGCGGTGGCGGTGGGTGGAGGTTTTCTAGAGAGATAACGTAGAAGATGGGTGGAGGGTGTATAGAGGGTACTATCGCCTCCAGATCTGCCGGGTATCAAGAAAAATAGATCGATCTGGCGGCGAATTGGTTGTTTCAAAGAACCCTTTTAGGTTTTTTGGTTGGGGTGTGTGGCGGAGTTACGTTGTGGTGGTGTAGGTGGCGGAGGTGGGTGGCAGAGGTTGTAGTTGTAGGGGTGATGGTTGTGTTTGGGGAAATGGTGGTGGTCTAAGGAGGAAGAAGAAGGGTGGGGTTTTATATTGGGCTAGGACATAAAAAGACTATAATACCCCCATGTAGATGGACTTAACGAGAAAAGTTAACAGTCGTTAGTCATGGGGATCAATCGAGTGCACTTTTGTTAAACCTAGATACCAATCTCGTAATTAGTGAACACTAGGACCAAGAGTGCAAAATTTGGAAAGCACAGGGACCAACCATGCGATTATCTCTTTTTACAATTAACCATAACCATAGCATCTAGTTTCGATTATGGGATTTCTTTAACCGCCATAACCGAACTTCAGTATAGTTAATCGATTTATAGTTACTAACATAACTTTCTTACTAACATACTTTTAAGGGCA
>JAUTDX010006721.1:0-21749 GCA_030844895.1 Ambrosia x helenae | reverse complement strand
TATCACGTTCATTTATTTCAATGTAGTTCATTGGTATGGTTCAAAGTAGACCGGATAAGAATATCCACCGTAAGGCTCCAGTTAAGACACGAATCCTGTGAATTTATTTCGGCATACACATAAGGTTTGGAGTTGTATTAGAACTCTATGTTCGATTAGTTGTTAACTTATTTCAAGCCCTTTTTTGGAAGGACCCCCTAGTTTTGAGCCACAAATCACTTCAAGTTGTCTGTAATGATTTCATATCCTATATGTCATGCAACCAATTCATATTCAATGCTTATATCTGCATTCTACATCATTAAAAATATTTACAACTGACCCCTTTTGAATGTTTGATGGTTTGCTAGTTCATGTTACTGTTGTTATTAGTTCCATTGCTTCTCCCCATGTCTTGGAGAACAGCAATAATTTATTTGTGCTTCCATAGCACAAAAATAATATAATAAAATAATAATAATAATAATAATAATAATAATAATAATAATTGTTGGTTATATGAACCGAAATTACACGTGAATCAAATAAATAACTTGGATTAAATTGAGAGTCGTTTGGAAACTATCAGAACGAACTATTTGATCGGTATTATCAAATGTTCGAACGGATTAAACTCAATTTTGACAAGAACAGGATTGTGATTTTGAGTATTGAATAATTATACCGTAAGTCAGAGAGGTTTTCGAATAAGGCTTTTTTGTGTGTCTATCTCAAAACGGTTCTCGAAATTCTTGTTTTTATCCCAAATTTTCGGATCGGTTATTTGCAAAAGTTATTTTCCAGTAACCGACATAAAGTGTTTAGTATTATTTTTCAACAAGAATTGAGATATACATTTGATTCATATTGGGACTTCATTTTTTAACTGTCAGGTCCATTTAATTAGACCAAATATTATTAGCCCAATTAATCAAATAATACTCTTCTTAGATTAATTATTGACCCAATTAAAATAAAGTTGGTCCATATCTAATACCACACACTAACTCGTTACAACAATCAAGTCCGCCATTCCTGCATCACCTAACTTGATTAATTAATAGCGAGAATGCCTATTCGACAAGTTAATCCAACATCACTATGAATGTCGATATCACTAAAATTACCAATAATAATAATAATAATAATAATTATATCTATTTATCTTATTAAGGAGGAGTGATGCCCAACATAGTAATTTTATTCCGTACAACATAAGAAGCAACATGTACATATTTAAGCAAGAAATTTAAGGGTATTATAGGGATAATTGTGACAATTAAGACACTTAGGAGGGTAAAACTAGACATTCATCACCCTCATCCTTTACGATATCACAAACAAATTTACATTGGTACCCTTATACCTATGAATCGACTCTTCTGCATTAATTTGGGATATCAGTTTCAAAACAAGATGACGATTTAAAAGTATTTTCAAAGGTAAAACTCTTGTCTTTCTTCACCTTCTGATGCAATCAAGGTATGTAAAGATTGTTTCTTTCTCATTTTTTCCCTTCAAATTGAATGTTTTGCCTACTCAATTGAAGGTTCGATTCCTTTTCCCTTTCTCTTGCAAGCTTTACTGCATATTCCAATTAGGTTGACTTGATCCTTGTCTCTGCTCACGACGCTCTATTTTCAGGTTTGGGATATCTACTTCTTCTTGGGATATGTTTTTAAGTAATGGAATATATTGTTATTTTTGTGTTTGGTCGTATAGATGGCATCTTGATCGAATAATGCAGAAGATGCAAATCCTTGTTTTTTCATTTTGATATGATCTTATACTGTTAGATTATCAATTATGAGCATAAAAAAGTTACTCTTTGTAATTTGTTATTGTTTCATTGTCTTTAAAT
Source organism: Ambrosia x helenae (assembly GCA_030844895.1). NCBI lineage: Eukaryota > Viridiplantae > Streptophyta > Magnoliopsida > Asterales > Asteraceae > Ambrosia > Ambrosia x helenae. The sequence continues at coordinate 19,909 of JAUTDX010006721.1, read as the reverse complement.
ATTGTATACAAGTTGCTCGATGAAATGTATGTGTGAAAGGTCTCCTAGGTAACAGTAGTGACGGCCAGAGCCAGCGTAGATGGAGCCAGAAGGAAGCGTGGACCCACTTTAACCTCGATTGAGGTTAACTTCAAGACATTGAAAAGGCAAGAGAACGAGAAGAAGGAAGCGGATTTAAAAATCTAATCATGTTGAAGAGGTTAAATTGATGCAACTTTGGGCTGAAAATGAACTTAGAGAGGTACTTAAATCCTTATCCATGGTGCTGAAGTCTGATTCATGATGAGTGCATACTTGCACTTATAAATTGCTAACTTCACATTTTATCTAGAAAACAAAGTTACTCAAGAATCAATATGAAGCCGAGTTGAAGGAATTGAGATCTCAACATGAAGAGGAGTGTAGGCATCTTGAAGAGGAGCTGAATATTCAAAAGGATAGGGTAGGGTATACTTATCAGCTATTCAGCTTTATGATTTTCCAGGTATTAGTATCCACTTCTTATTTTATCAAACCCATATTAAGCTGACAAAACAGGGTCAGGTCAGGTAAATGGGTGAGACGAGTTTGAGTCATACTCATAGAATCCAGTTTCTGGTTCTATCACATACATGGGATTTTAAAAAGTATCAATTTGGTTTGGGCAGACCCAAATGAACCCATAGGCAGCATATTTACCCAAATAAATCCGTTTCTTGATGAATGTGTCATAAACTATCAATTGCTAGATATAATGTAGATGGTATTTATCACAGGAGGAGAGACAGAAGGCTTTGCTGCAGTTGCAATGGAAAGTAATGAGTGATCAGCCACAAGAAGACCAGGAAGTGACCTCAAGAAAGGCCTGTATTTCTTACTTGATACACGGAAACGAGATCAACTATATACAGCATATCTACATGATCTCAGTTAGTCAGTTGTCTCTCTTGTTTGTAGGATTTGCCTTACATAAAGGCAACACAATCACCCGTAACCAACATGCTGAAGAAAGCAGACAAGGATAAACCAGGAAACGTTATCAACATCCCTAAGCATAGTAAAAAGGTATGGTACTCGCATCCACCGCTTCATACACACACATATGCATACACATACACATGCCTGCATACACACGTATTTACTAAAATGAAGCTCAAGGGCCCACATTAATTACACTTTCTGGGCCACTATCATGGAAATGGCAGATAACTCACCGTGAATACGAAGTTGAAACTTCCCATGGTACAACAATCAAGCGACGAAAGACAAAAAGTACAATCATGTTTCAGGTTTGATGTTACTCCTGTCTGAAGCAAGTGCTGTCACACATATGCTTATTGTGAATCTGTATTGACATTTTGTTTAACCCTCTGGAAGGACTCGAAAAAGAGCAAGAGGCAAACACCAAAAGCCAACACCCCTAGGGACGCTATCAAGGTAATTATAAGTCACAGTCACCCATTCTGTTTGTTGTAATAGTTACTGTCTTGTACTTGCTTAACACGCGTACATTGAACAGCGAATGAAGGGACCGAGTCAACAAAATCATCCTAATATAGGCGATCTTTTCACAGAAGGGTCATTGAACCCGTATGCAGACGACCCTTATGCATTTGACTAGAGGTAGTATCTGACACCTCATGCTTTTACATGAAAGTAATGTGTTCCTAAACTTGGATATAATGTTGGTTGTTGTTCATGTTACAACATTTCTCTTACGCCTTGAATTGATGGGAAAATATTATATGCCCATGCTTTCTTTTCTGTTTACTTCATCAGAGAATGACAATAATTGCATATAGAAATAAATACACACAATATTTGATATACTTGTAACATTTCTTAGTGAAGTATCATTACATCAGTTTCAGAAACTGTTGTAGGATGAATCTAAATTGGCTGGAAAATTAAAGTTAAACTGTCAAATTCACAATTTTACATGTTTTTACAATCTAAATCGAATCATGAAAATTGAGAGGATTCCTTCTAAGATAAAACTGGGGGTTCCAGTGAACGAAGTTGGGCAAACTGCCTTTGTTGTTTGTCCAAGTGTCCGATCAGTTGAGACGTTTTCGTCAGGATCTTATGACCCTCGTAAACTCCAAGACGAGTAAAAGTTCAACCCTTTATAAGTTAACTGTTAACATCTCTTTTAACGCATTTGTAATCTGGGTACTTAAGGAGAGAAGGAGTCGGAGGTTGACGTAGGTTGAAGTGTTGAACATGTTATTCTGTAGAGATTGTGGCATTGCTCTCAGACATAGTAACATAATGACAAGTTTATCAGTACCCTCTTTAATTGTCTTTTGTCAGAGAATGGCATATGTTGCAGTGACAAGTTTAGATATCCTTCTCTGTCTTTTAAGTCTCTTATCTCTGTTTTTTTACCACTGGCATGTTTTTATTTCAGTGAGAAATTGCAAAAACAATTTTCTAGAGTCCAAGCTGCAATTGCACTCGATCAGTTTAAACGGGCGATCTTGTTCCTGACTCAGTTTCTAAAGTATCTATTAGTTAGTGGTAACATTGATTAATAGTTCTCAGAAGCTTTTCCATTTTATAGCATTATCTCTATATTGTAATTAAGGCAAGAGTAGTTGTTTCCATTAACTATACTAATGAAACAGCATGTGGCGATGAACATACAATTTTTCAACACAAAGGGCGTTTTAAGGTTACATCCGAGGGTGTCGATGTATGTAACTCAACTGTTTTATATTTTGAGGTTCCATGTATCTAGATTAAAATTTAAAATCACTATTTCTTTGCAGGCAGCTATACCTCCTGTATTGCATAAGAGTCACAGTATGCAGGTTTGTATATATCATATTTGTTCACCCCGTACATCGTATTTATCAAATACCGTAGCATAGCTACATTCTTTTTAGCCATTTTCAGTCATAGACATTTTAAAGAAGTCCGCTAGAAATTATAGGTAGTAAATAAACCGTTTGAAGTTGCTTAGTTGGACAGGTCCAGACAGGCTGGGTAATGGGTTAATGTGGGCTTTGTTCAAAACAAGTTGCTTTTGGTCTTGGTTGAAATGGGTTGAATGGTTGAACCAGGTTGGGTGTGTAGCTTTGGACGGTTTATTTTTGGCCGAGGTTGAAATGAGCTGAACCAAGTTGGGTTAATCCACAAATATGTTTTCTCCATTTTTGTAAGTTATAAATAAGAACTGATGCAACTATAATCACAAAACAATATTATCACCAATAGGATCTACTTTTTTTTTTGCATAAAAATGATTTAGAATGTGTAATGGGTCAAAGTTAAAACGCTGAACAAAATGAACAAGCATCTTAATGCTTTAAAAGTACAATAAAAAAAATTATTAGCTATTTTGTCACTTTACCCAGTTGACCCATTTCTTCATCTTATAAGGTTTGAAGGAAGAACACATATATTAGCCAATATTTGAACTGTTTTTTCTTTTAGCTATTTGTGATTTCCATTTGACAAACTTCTTCATCTTCTGGTTTGAAGGACTAACACATATCTTCATCTTATCATCCATCTTTTAACTGCATGTTGCATTTACTAAAATGGTTTTGGCAGATTGGTTTTCATATGCAATATTTTCTAAGGGGTGAAGAACATTTATAGTTTAATGCGCATTGTTTTGTAAATTGCAAATATACATGGTCTTTTCTTCCATGTGAAGACTTAACTTGGTAAATGTTGTTTGACCTATAACACTTGATGCAGGCTGTAACTCAACTATGGCGAGGTCAATATATATTAGCAAATTATTTGAATGTTCCTCAAGAAGTAGATATAGATGGTTTTGAATATTTATGAGTGTACCACAATTAAAACAGACTATAACTTTGTCAACTGCAACTTTATATATGAAATAGTCAAGTTCAGATCTACTTACTGTTTTGGTTTGACTAAATTTATCATAACAAATAAGAAAACTGGTATGAAACCAGCGCGACCCAGTATTGTACTGTAATGAACCAGTGCCAGTACCAATATTCATTTCTATGGTTTTTATTGATATAAAGATATGGGTTAATATTCTTTTTTTAGTTGCTACAGCGAGTGTCTGGTCGGTACAATAACAAATCAAATCGGTACCGATCGAATTCCCATCACGAAGATCGGGGAATAAGTTTTTTATAAAAAAGTTTTTATTGAGATAGTAAACATATCAAACTTATTTTACTTCTTACATTTGCAACTTAAACAAACCATATCTATAAACTAACATATTTAGTTTACACAAACAAACAATTTACTCAATTTCGTTTTAACTTATAAATGCATCATGTCGTCTATGAACATTATATGGTTACCTTTTGTTTAAAATCTTTGGTTTAGACTAAATTTGTGCTCAATATAAATTGTTTGAACTGGAACTATCATATTATCTATATATTACATGTCTCGTATATATAACAAACCATTCATGTAACCTCCAACAAAATAAGAAAAATTTAACCCGCGGCATCGCGCGGGCATTTCCGCTAGTAATAATAATAAATGTGGAACCAAAATTGGAGCCTATTGTAATAGTAGCAAAGAGATTTGTTTCTTTTCCATTTTTCTTTGAATCATCATCCAATTTCTTAAAATTGTATTTGGCCATCACTATACTTTATATCATTGTTTTCCAGTGGTGGATCCATAATTTTCTTTATCCTATGGAGTCACCTTTTCTTCTGTGATCAAACTTCTCACAATCAAACGTTCGAATTTTCGGGCCGGGTTGAATCTTTGGGTCGGTTGAGAACATAATAAAACTACATACTCATTATTCACATTCTATACTATTTTTTTTTTCACTTTGCTTTTTGAAAGCAACAAGTATAGATTGTTTGTGTTAACTAAGTATTTATTTTTTAAATATTTCCATCAACATGACCCAAAACTTATTAACCTTGTTAGGCATTATACTATATTAATAATACAAGTGCTTTGAATAGTGATTTATTATTATTTTATTATTTTTGTTATGTTAAATACTTATGGTTTTAGATGTGGTAATGAAAAATGTTTCATCAAAAGTTAGTTGCAATTTTTGTTGATTGGGAAGAATAAACAATGTAAGCTTTTGATCATCTCTTCCAATTTGTGTTGAATTTAAGATAAGGATAGTTCCAATTTTTATTTAAAATTTATATTGAAGACCCTATACTGTGAGAAGTTACAACAATACTCCTTAGTGCATGTTTGGCTCTCCTTATTTGTCTTCCTTATGACTTTTTCAAAAAGTTGATAAGGAGAAAAAAAGTGTTTGGGTAATGGTTTGAAAATGAGTTTTTGTGTCTTGATTGAAAAGGAGATAAGTTAAAGTTACAAATTGTAACTTTTTTATTAAGGAGACAAGAGATGGAAAAGGAGATAAGTAGATAAGTTAGTTGGAGAACCAAACATGCCCAATATCCATTTGCTTGTGACGTGCCATTTGTTTCAAATCTTTCTCTTGTTTTGCAGGATCTCGTGATTGAACTAAAATTGCGTGTAAAAATGGTGATAAAGAGTTTATGAGCTAAGATTAGAAAATGAAGAAGAATCATAATCCCAAATCAAAGCAACTTCAATCTAATAGTTTATCTGTTTAAGTAACAGACTAACAATCAACTATTACAGGTTTACATATTTGACCCTCATACTGTTTGACATTTACAATTGACCCCCTATACTATTCTATATGTAACAATACTTCCCCCTACAAACATTATTGTCCTCAAGAATGATAGCGAACTAAAAAAAATAGGCAATAGTTCGTATGACCCTACAACATGCTTTATAGATTTAGGATCAAATTCCACAAACAAGACATGTGTTTGTGTCTTTTTGTAAGAATCAAAACTAAGTTCTCCAACTACTATCATAACATCTGACACATTAAGTGGTTCAAGAAGAATTTGTACAACGACGGAAATTCCCACATGGTTGAGCAGGACCATAGCACAAACGACAAAGTCGCCAGAAACACTATGCATCGTTAACATTTGGGTCATGGTTAACACCCACTTAATGTTTGTGACACCCTTTTGCAACTTCCCAAATAACTTGAATATTGCCTCTACTTCTATTCCTCTTAATTCCCAACCAGTTCCGAAATTTAAGGCTATTGATATCACTGTTGAGAATGAGCGAGTAGCTTGACCGTGACTCTGCTCATCCTTAAGACCTGACCACCTCTAACATCCTTTGCTCGATCAGCAACAGTATCATGTAATGCAGCAAAATCATTGTGTCTAACCATAAACAGTAATAGTAGTCGACCTGTGTAACACCAAAAACAATTGACTTGTATGTTGTTTCGACCAGCATTATGCTAGCTTGATCCACATTAGAATTCACCTGTGTTAGAAACCCAACCTGTATCCATCCAATTTAATCATTCTTCTTTTTTTCGAAACCTAATTCTTTCAAAATTTAGTCAAATAATTCCACATACTCACCTAAATCCACGTGATGGTCTAACCGGATACTAGACGATACCCTCCCATAAACTATATTTGACTTTAGCTATGTTCCTTCTTTAAACATGATTGTTGCATAAGGCAAAAGCAGGGAAACTGACTTCTCCCTTATTTCCTAATCCCCCATATTAGTTTTGACACTCTTGTTTTGATTTAAACTACCACTCTCAAGTTGATGATTTTCAAATGTAACATTAGAAAAAGCAAAATGAACTTATCATTTTTATCATCTTTTTTATATCATTTGAATCATCACTATCACTTGAATACCAAAATCTTGATTTAAAGCATAGTTGTTAAAAGCCATTGTCTCATGCGCCTAGGCCCATTTTTTAGGCAGGCGAGACAATTGCGCTTTAAGTCCAGGCAATAGCGCTTTAGTTTTCTAGGTGATGGTTTAGGCACAGATTCCAACGAGATATCCAAATCCGAAGAGTTTCCAGCCAAATTCTCTAAATTATGGCTAGATTCTAGCCATATTTCTATATTTATATAAGGAAAACTACTTTTATGCACTAATACACTTATAATGTAGAACTTTTGATACTAATTAGATAATATTAAATGTTATATAATAGCTTTTGTTTATTTTATTTGAAGAACAATATAATTTTTCTAATAAATATTATATATTTTTTCCTTTTTTTCTTTGTTCGTTTTTTTATCTTAGGCTCTCGCCTTTTTTGCGCCTTGCGCCTAGGCCACAGGCGAGGCTTATGCGCCTTGAGTGCGCCTAACGCCTTTGATAACTGTGATTTAAAGAACCCATTTTATGTTCATTTTCTTTCAAATCCTCACTATAACATGAATCTTAATCAGTGGAATCTTGAACTTTGACACCATTTCCAGATTCATCAACTTGAATCTCCATTTCAGTAGCGAAGGTTAGTGAGGGCCAAGGGGTGTCCGACCCCTCCATTTTTTGGATCAGTGGCGGAAGTTTGTGATTTTCATAGTAATTTTTATATGAATTGAGTCTCGCCCCTACCGATGTGATCTTCCAGCCCCTACCAATACGAAAAATTTGAGTCCGGCCCCCGTAAATTTAATATTCAAGCTTCGCCATTGCTCCATTTCCCTAAAGAGTGACCTCATACCTTCATCAATTCTTTATTACTATTGAAAATGGCAAGAGAGTTATCGTCTCTTTGCCCTTTCATAAGCATCCTCAAATGACTTTGGTTCAACCAACTTAATCTTAGCCGATAATTATTCTGGACATTGTATTGTTTATAGAATCTATCTATCTATCTTCTATCTATACATATTATTTTGGAGCAATTTTGGACACATGGCATTCATTCACCCCCCTAGCAATTATCTCTCCTCCATTGGTGATGCCACATGGCAATATGTGAGATTTTATAAAATTTTCGTTTTTTTTTTAAATCAAAAATCAGAAAAATATAAATACCTAAAATAAAACATGTCTTTTAACCTAATCCCCAAATCCTTCATTATTCTGGCTGCGAAGATCAAACCTAAGCAGGCGATCTTGAGGGATTCCACGATCAAGCATTCAGAAACATCTCCTCTCCAAGGTTTCATCTCTTTCATTGTATATTAATCAATCGTTCTTCATGTCGTTGGTTTTTTTTTGTTTTTTTCGTTTTTTTTCCCTGATTTTTGTGTGTCGATTAATGTCTGATTAAGAATACGATAGACCACAAGGCGGTAGTGGTTTCCGTGGTGGCTATGGTGGTGGTGGTGGTTACGGTGGAGGTGGCGGCGGCTATGGTGGAGGTGGCTCGGCGACGGCGACGCGTAAGATTGGGTCTTTTTATCGTTTGTTTGTGAAATTATTGTTCAAGTTTAGATTTTTATGAATAAAGAGGATTCACCCTTTTGAATAACTAACTGCTTTTGTTTATTTTTCCTTGCAGATCAGTTGAACGCTGACGATTTTGAGGTTGAAGAAGAAACCCAACCCGATTTCTCCGAAATCCCTAAATTTTATACTTTTTAGGTCCTCAGATTTATGTTTCCTGTTACAGTTGTGTTGTAACCTTGGGGAGTGATTTCAATATATAATCAACCCTACTATACCCCTCCTCAAAGTTGTGCAGTTCCGCGACGAATCGGTTCAGTTAACTTCTATATATTTGTGTTCCACGTACATCAAGATTTAGATTTATTTGAATTTAAATTTGTTAATTTGATGTTGTTGATTGAACTAATCTTTGTTTTCGTTTGCAACAACAGCATTTTATGCACATTTGTTTAATACCAAAGGAGATCATCATTGAACGTACAACATGGGCTTTTGGACGTTATTCGAGGTGGCATCCATGCCCACAGTTCAGGTGATAATTGTTAGCGTTATAGGAGCAATCATGGCTACCGATCGCTTTGATCTTCTTTCAAATGACATTCGTCGAGGCCTTAACAAGGTATAAACTAATAATTGTGTCATGTTTTGTATCTTGATTTGGTATAAGTTTTAAGGTGGTATGGTTTTGATTTGATTTGATTTGAACTTGATGCAGATTGTGTTTGTGGCTTTTACGCCATCTCTTATTTTTTAATGTCTTGCGGAAACTGTCACCTTTCAAGATATCATCTCATGGTAATGATTTACCAGTACTGAAAATGTCAGACTAGCGTATTCTAGATTTTTGTCATGTAGCAGTTAAAGTCGCTACATCAGACAGCGACTTCACCTTGATAGTTGGTGATATTTCACCTATCAAGGTGAATTCGTTTTTGAAAAATAGTTCTTTTTTATAAAAGACTTGATGATAAATGTGGTCATATTTTTGTTTTGTTTTCAATTATGGGTTAGCCGCTATCTAAGATAGGAATTTTGTGTATGTTACCAATGTTGAAAATATCATACCAGTGCTCCATATTTTTGTCTTGTAGCAGTTGAAGTCGCTACCTAAGATAGCGACTTCAACAGTTACAAGACAAAATGTTTGATCCTTGTATAGTATCTTTAGTTTTGTTAATTTAGACTTCACTATCTTAGATAACGACTAACCCAAAATTAAAAACAAAAGAAAATGAGCGCATTTGTCATCAAGCCTTTTAAAATTATACTCATGTTAGAATAACTATCTAACGATGTTCTTCGTTTCTCATATAAGATAAAGTTTATCGCTCTGGAATCACAATCCTTGATGTTTTAGGTGGTTTATGCCAGTAAATATTGGCATAACATTCTTATGTGGAGGAACATTGGGGTGGATAGCAGTAAAGCTTATCAAACCAGAGGCACATATGGAGGGCCTGATTATAGCAATGTGTTCAACAGGTATATTACCAAACATGTTTTCATATGCCATTAAAAATAATGTTATATAACCATATTTCTTCTTATGTAATTGTTTGTTTTTATGTGTTCTTTCATTTCAGGGAACTTGGGAAACATTCTTCTGCTAATCATCCCTGCAATCTGTACTCAAAATGGCAGCCCGTTCGGAGATCACAATACATGTAAAGTTAACGGGCTCTCATATTCATCGTTTTCCATGGCGGTAAGCTAATTTCTTAGATTATTTAATATCGTTTTCCTCCTGTTTGGTAATATGTTAAGTCAAATATACATAGCTTTATATATTTTCCTTTAGTTCTTGATTATTCGACGTTTGGATCGTTTAATGTCGATTGTTTATGACATTAGTATTTTGTTTTAATTTCTTGGTTTGCAGCTACAAAGACCCTTAACAGAGGTATATCGAGTTTGTACTCATGGCAGCAGATACCGAGCCTCTTGAAATTATTCTTCATCTTCCCCATCTTGCTGAAGATAAGGTATATAATATTATCTTCATATGATGTGTATTCAGTTATGTTTACTGTTGTCTAAAGGATGTGAAGCAACTTAATATATAAAATTGCAGGTATGTCCAGAGCTTTAAATACTTTCCTTTATCATTTATTTTACAAGAATATTGACTGCAAAATTTAGAGCTACTATTTTGGCATGTTAGTTAGTGACCAACATATACATAGATAAACAAATCAAACAGAACTATATTTTAATACTTTGGACCTAGATGGAGATATGAAGCCAACAGTAAACATCACACAAGTTGATTCTGTTGTTGTCCTACTGGATCTAATGCAGGTCTCGTGTATCTCTTTTTTGGTTGATGAGGCGCCGGTCAAGAGCAGCTCATTTAAGAAAGTATTTGCTGCACTCAAAAGCTTATAGGCGCCGATGAGCTTAAATGTTTAGTTATTGATTCTACTCGACTATTTGACCTTAAATGTGTTATGACGAGGTATGCGAACAAGATAAATGGCTTCCTCGAAACAGAATGAAATACAAGGGAAAGTGTACATGTTAGATTCTATTTGATTGTATGCAGCCATATTTTGGAGCTCATGGTTGATTGAAGCCAAAATTGAAGCTTGAATGACATACAAGGGAAAGTGTACATCATCGATCAGCAAACGAACAACAGGTATGATTCTTTGTTCTTAACTCTTTATTAGAAGTTTCTGTTTAACTTTGATTGAAGATTGAATTGATGATGTATGTTACTTTTCTGTTAAACAGCTAACATTGACCAAAACGAGTGTTTATTTGTAATGGTGATCAAGGGCAATTAGCGTCTACTAATAATCTGGAGTCCTAAAAAAGTAAATGTTGCACTTTTCATGGGAAAGATTGAATCCTTTTGATATCTTGCTTAAAAAATAGGATAAAAAGCATGGTGGATCTTTAAATAGCTTTTAGTGATTCCATGTTTCTGTGAATCTGTGTCAATTTGGTTGAGTGGGTTGAAAGTAGTTCATGACATAGTCAAATATTTATACCCTTCCAAATTGTTATATTAAAACAAGTTGAATGCTGTTTGAATAATTAGTTTGTTTAATCATATATAATGTGTTAAACACTTACCTCATTGTTTAATTTGAATTATTGTAACAGGTCAGAGTGATAGCATAATTCTCAGCCAACACCAGCTGTTTTGAGGTAAGTTTCATATAAAAAGTTAACCGTTGAAGTTGGTCATTAGGCTTTAGCATCATGTGATCATTGGCAACAACCTTTTTAAACATAAATATTATCAGTTTGTAAAACAAACAAAAAAAAAAGTTATAGTTTGTAAAAAAAAACCTCATGCAGTATTGGATGGGTTGTAACATGGTTTGATGCTGATGGGAAAGTGAAGACTAAAACAAAAAATGTGGTGTATAAAGAAATACTTAGTGATATTTGAATAGAATGTGTATTGGTTTCTTTAAATCTTAATAAAATATTTCTGCTACATTTTTTTATATGTTTTACCCCTCAAAATAATTGTACGTTGGTGAACCGCGTGTAACGCGGGCAAAGATCTAGTATATATAAAAGAAAAGGGTGTTGATGACATGTCATTCATATATTAAACCTCCCCCCTTTGAATTTGCCAAGTGGCATAATTTGAGATTAAAAAAAATAAAAATAAAAATTCTATCAAAGTATATAAACTTATTATTCTCCACACCCAAACCCTAAAAAATCCCTCCTTTCTATCGTCAGTTTCACAACCATCTTTATCTATTGACCCCAAAGTCTCCTCATACTCGATTCATCTTCATCCAATTCAAACCCTCATTCTTTATCTCAATACTCATGGATTTTCATTCCTTAACAGATGACAACTTCAATCTCTTTGTAAACTTAACAACATCCCAGCCAACATCACCAACGTTGCCATGATCGATGCTCTCAAGTCTTTTGCTATTGTAAGTTAATTAATTTCAAATGTCTTATTCTGTCAATTTAATTGTTTAGATTATATGCTAACTATAACAATTTATTTACGTTGTTATTATAATTGATTTTAACATGTTTCAACTTTCATGTATATCACCGGCTTATGTTATCATGTGTTGTGACTTGTGATAATAAGTTACGTTTTTTCAATATTATTTGGTTTGGCATCTTCTTATTGTCTCCACATTTTTTTATTTTAATATTGTGTTTGTGTTATAAAAAACCTTAACCTCTAATTCAACAGGATTGGTGGAATATTGTGTTTATTTATATTGTATCGATGTAGTGAATATCTAGCTTTTATGGTATTATGATTGTTTTCTATGTATAGGTCTGTACTGAAGTATGAAACGTTTGTTTGTTTTATACATGATCAGGTGGTAGGGATTGAAGATATTGAAATAATGTCACCTAAGGCTCCTCGCACAAGCTTTAGAACTTCAACTCGTAAGACGGTGATAATACCGGAAAGTGAGTCTGTGCTGGTCACTGCAAGCAGGGGAAGTCGTGGAGTAAGGAGGCAACCGGCTGGGGAAGCTTAGTTGATTAGGTTAGGATTTATAGGAGTCATTAGAATATGAGAGATTAGAGAGATATGATGAGTTTTTGAATAGTTGCTGCTTACTTAAGTGATTGTTTAGCTAATTAGTGATTAGGTTTAGCTGTAGGTTAGGGAATATGAGTTATTACTGATTAGAATATTATGAACATGCAGTGATTAAGTGTGAGGGATTGGAGAGATGTGATTATGTTTATGTACTTTGAGTAGATCTTTGCCAGCAATAAGTTGAATTCAGCTGTATTGATGTTAAATAACTATAGGTAAATGACTCTTGGTAACTGGTAAGTTCAATTTTGGTTCATGATGGTTTGAAATAGAAGTTTTTATAGTTTTTTGGTTGTTGAGGGTTGACATCCGAAACCTAATATTTGAATTAGAATCTGTCTATCCCGGAACGCTCCCGGAGTATTATGATTGTTTTGGAGTAATTTATTCTCGAATATTATTAGTGATATTAGAAAATTATTATACTTGCAGGGTGCTCCTCACCCGCCACAACTCCTCATGGCTGATAAGTGGACCAAACCGTATTCTAGAAAATATGCAGCGTACCCTCCTCCATGGCTTCGTGCTGCTAAGTTTTGGCCTTCGTCTCTTGCTCCCACCTTCAAAACTCCTATTCCAAACACTGTTTTTTTTCTTTTCCTTATATTCTAACGTGTTTTTATGTAACAGGCCGTGTAGACAATGAGTATGGAGACCACAACCTCATCTGTATTCTTCAGCCACCACAGGAGTATGAAGAGAAAGCCGAACCTACTGCTTAAGTGAGCTATGAATTGCCAAATTTGTTTCAAGGTTCAGGCCAGTGAATGCAAATAGGAATTAATGATACGTATGACTGAGTTTACAATTGGTATGTTTCCTACTTTTATCATTTTTATTAAGTCATATTAGATTTTTCAACCTGGGACACTCCCGGGGTAATAAGCTAGTTGATTTATATTGTATTTAGCTATGTATATCCTTTCCTAATTTATAGCTAGGGTTTCATTGTGGATAATGAAAGTGGTATAATGACCCGATTCAGGAGGATTTGGGTTCCGAACACATGCGAGGCGGAAACTCTATTGCTGGATGAAGCTTATAAATCGCGTTACTCAAGTCACCTCGAGGCTACCAAAATGTATAAAGATTTGAAAAAATATTATTAGTGGCCCGGATGAAAAAGGATGTTGCAAAGTATGTTGAGAGATGTGTGACTTGCTTACAAGTCAAGGCTGAATATCAAAAACCCTATGGGACCGCGAGTTATGGTTTGTTGGTGGACCATATGTTAAAAGGTGGGACCGCGAGCATACATTTGGCTGGTTGGATCGGTGGCGGCCAATAACTAATAGTTGTGATTATTTAAATCCAATACTCCTTCAAAAAATATAAAGTACAGGAAGGGTATCAAACAACCTTTAATTTAGTTCATCAAACTTTCCGATCTTATATTTTAGGTTGTTGATTTTAGAAATTTAGCCTATAGATTTTAGAATTTTTTGTTACATCATTGTATCTTTTTTTTATTTTTATAACTATGTCTTTTTTTCTTAGGCACTGTGTTGTATTTCTCGAAATTGTGTTATATTTCATGATCTATTGTGTCTTTTGTATCATTCTCACTCTTCTCATTTATTAAACTCGTTTTCTCTTCAAGTATATCCGGCTTACTCTTAGTGTATGTGTAGTGGGAAGCGTTATAGGGCGTTTTGGCCCCATAGCGCCGAGGAACACCACCCCCCGGGCGCTATGGGGGCGTTATCGATGGCAGGGTTATGAAAATAACGAGCGCTGCCCCTTTGAACTTCATTATTATTATTATTATTATTATTATTATTATTATTATTATTATTATTATTATTATTATTATTATTATTATTACTATTATAAGAAGTGAAGATGGGTTGCAGGGGGGTTGGAGGAGGATGATGAAGGTGATACGAGGAGGATGATGAAAGGTTGCAGGGGGTTGGAGGAGGATGATGAAGGGATGGAGGAGGAGGATGAAGAAGAAGATGCTAAGGTTTGGGATGGGGGCTCGAAGAAGAAGAAGCTGATGCTTCAACTTATTATTATTATTATTATTATTATTATTATTATTATTATTATTATTATTATTATTATTATTATTATTATTTTGTTATTAAAAAAACAATAAAAAATAATGATTACCCAATCATTTATAAAGCTCTATAACGCCCCTTCCCATTACACCCACTTTTCCTATAACGCCCCTTCTATTACTTTATAATATTTTATTCCCTATAACACCCCATAACGCTCATCCAGTACACATGCCCTTAAAAGGTTTTGATAACACTAAAATCAACATGGGTTATACATTTATAATATATATTATCAAATGAGCAATAAATTATTTTTATATTTATTGTATCTTTTATAATATAAAAATATAAAACACATTAACTAAATATCTTATATTTGTAATCTTATTGTAACTACAACAAATTATACTCATGGCTATAAATACTGCCTGGATGATCTTGTGGAGCTCACAACTCCAAGACCATAAAAAACGATATGGCAAACTCTTTCTTTAAGGTTGCCTTTATAGTCGTACTTGTGCTAGTTATTACATGCGATTTCACATTTGTCACTGCTGTACGAGATGTTAACGCTAACATATTTACTCCAAGTGTTGCTGCCGATGTTATAAGTCCGACTGGAAATACACTTTCCGACTCAAATATACTACGACGGTGCAAGACTAGAGCCGATTGCAACAACTACTGCCCACCTAGAACAACTCCGTTTTGCATAGACTATTATTGCAGATGTGTGAGAAATAATTAGGAATCGTAGTATGTGAGAACTATATTGCTTTTTAATAAATATGAATAGTTTCTTGAATAAATCATTAAGAATAGTAGTATAGACTTTTTTTTTTTTTTTTTGAATGGCTACCTATGATAATAAGTAAAAGATTTGAAAATATATTATAAAAACATAAATGTGCTAAACTTCATGCTATTAACAACTTATATAATTTCATGCTAAACTTGTTTATTTCTTGTTGTTAACTAGAAATTTTACCCACTGTATTGCGGCATTTCAAAACAAAAAATAACTTTTGAATTCATGTTATCTCATGAAAACGTATAATATATGACCAAACTCATTTCAAACAAAATTTATGTCAAAACGTAAACTAACTAAAAACGTACATAAAAATAAACACAGAAACGTAAATCAACTTGAATTTATACCGATACATACATAAAAATAAGAAGAAAAAAATGAAAGAAAAAAGTGTTTTGCTAAGTTAAAGCATAGTAGACTTGAAAGTTTTGAATTTTGAGGGGGTAAAAATGAATACATGAATAAATGTTGTTCAATTTTATGAATATCTATCATATGCACCTAGGGGTGCCCAAAACCAGATATTCAATCGGATAGTGAATTAGATATCCGAATATTCAATTTTATTATTATATATTTTATTTTTTATTTTTTATATATTCAAAACTATAAATTTTCAGATATTTGAGATATTTTTCAGATATTTCAGATATTCGATAAGAATAAAATTATAGATCTTTGGATATCCAGAAATATCCGAAAAAATTTAAAATCACTATCTGAATCCGAATCCAAAATTTTGGATATCTGAATTTTCAGATAGTTTCGGATTCAGATATCAGATATTTTGGATCGGATTTTCGTATTCAGATATTTTTAAACACCTTTAATGTCACCAACCCATTTGTTATTATCCTCGGATTTGTGTATTCGTAATATCAAATCATGGTTGGAGGATATTTGATTCAGTTTGGAGGTAAACATAAATGGAGTGATAGTGTATAATTTTGTTGACCGTTTAATGAATTGATAATGAAAATTTTGAAGATAGAATAACCCAATCAGTGAGACTATTGTAAAAAGTGTAAGAAAGAATAAGAGGCTAACAGATGTCACTAGCTAAAAGGGTATTATTGTCTATCATCATAATTGTTGACTTTTTCAAGTTTCACCCATTTTTAAAATGGCCATAAGTTTTTCATAGACATTATTTAAAAAAATATATCATAAAATAAGCTTTTTATCCTCTTTCATTTACATGCCCCATTGCCATAGTTTTTTTTTTTTAAATTGCTAGGTTTTTATAGCTTGCGTTTTGTTTAGGGTATAATTGCGTTTTATATGATAAAATGCAAGTTATACCTAATAAAATGAAAGTAATATACTTGATAAAACTCAGGTTATACCTGATAAAACGCAAGTTATGCCTAATAAAACACAAGTTATACCTGATGAAAAGATACAAGTTATATATGATAAAAAAACGCAAGTTATCAACCAAACAAAAAAAATTAGAAAGTATATCAATAGGGTATGCAAATGAAAGAGGATAAAAAGCTTTTTTTTATTGTGTTTTTTTTTAAAAAAAAAATGTCGTATGAAAAAAGTTATGGAAGTTTAAAAATGAGGGTAGAACTCAACAATTGTAGAGTATACTTACTTTTCTCTTCCCTTCTCTTTTAGAAAATCCAACGTATATATTTCCCCATTTAATCCAATTCATTGATTCATTTAGATCAAAAGCCCAAAATCCTTCTTATCCTTTTTTACGTTAAGATACTTTTTACACAATACTTTATCAAGAAAACATATCTATAAAACATTCAGGGATACATAAATATATAATACGATGAACATATATCCTCTGCGTTGTGCTCTGACTGCTAACTTGAAAAAATTAGACGTAATTTTGGTGTTTTTATAGTCATTTTTCAAGTAGTTAAAATGTTACATGTTTGTATGTGGTTGTAACATATGCATGTTGTTGGTCTTGTTCCTGTATAGGGTACGAAGGCGTTATGCTGCATTTGTTGCTTCTGCTACACATGGTTGTTATTGTTGCATCGGCTATAGTTGTTGCTTTCCTGGTGGCTGACCCATTTGGTATGGTTTATTGAATCTAATTTATATTTGCAACTTGAATATTGATTGTTGGCATTTATGGGGTTCTAATATGTTTGCAGCCCATGAGTCTTATGTTTTTGATTGTCATGTTACAAGAGTTACTTTTGGCTTTAATTTTTTTAGGGTCGCCACAAATGCAGTCATGATAATTGAATCCCGTTTTACTGTTATGACGTGCAAATAGCTGCTTGTAGCCGCAACAACCTGCTATTTTTAACCATTACAAACATTTTAGAGGGTGGCAGGGCTAAGCACAAAGGCAACAATGATAATCACATAGCGCATATTTAGTCGCCGATGCGACAACGTTAACATTTGCACTTTATGTGTTATAGACTTGATTTTTTTAGGCTGAGGCGTTGAAGCAAGTCTGAGCCACAAAGGTGGTGATGATAATGGAAGCTGATGGATTGTTATGGCATGGAACACATTTAGGTAGCCTTTGGTATGCATGAATGAGAGGTGGCTCTCTCTAGGCCACCACTCCGTGGGCTACCACTCCAAGTTGGCTCTGATACCACTGTTACAACCCAAACAAGAGAACTCATCCCAAAAGACTAGTCTGATGGGAGAGAGAGCCTACTTGGGTTATAAACCCCACATTGGTTGCCAATACAACCGATATGGGACAAGTCCCATACCTTGCAATGGGTTCAGTCCATAACACTGGGTTAGGGTTAAAGGGCAAAACGTGCAAGATTTTGAAACATAAAGTACATAACTCATCATTATAAACGTAAAGGGCATGCTTTATACCATGTATAAACATAAAGACAAAACTTGTAATTCAGTCTATGGTTATAATATAAACATATGTAAAAATCGTTGTAATAAAAAATATAAAAGTAAAAGCACAATTAAAAAGGTAAAAATAATTACAAAAATGGATTTTTCCAACAGCCTTTATGTGTGTTCATACGAAAAAAAACTCCAAAAAAATGTAAAAATTATTATTTTTTCTTACTTGAAAAAATGAGCTTTTTATGAGTTTATATATATATATATATAATATATATATATATATATATATATATATAGGGTTAGGATCAAGTGAAAACCCATATGAGTTGTGAGAACTAGAGAATCATTTGGACCCTTGATGATGATGATCTGATGGTTGAGATGCAATGTTTGGACTTTTTGTATTTTAGTGTGTTTGATTCATTTGGTAATTATTTTACAATAAAAAAAAACGTTGGAGGGTATTTTGGGTATCAAAAAATATTGTCTGGCATAACAGTTTCCCTCCTCCTGACATAAAACATCATATCAGTTTCCCCTAATTAGTTTTAAAATTTTAAACCTTCACTCTCTTATTCATTCTCTCTCTCAACTTCAAAAACACAGAGAAATCATTTGCATCGTTTCATCCAATTGTTTCAACATCGTTGCATCATTTTGAACAAAAGCTCAAGGGGCTTTCTATCATCTCCCGATTGAGGTATTTTTTTAGTTTTTTTTTTTTTTTTTGCCCTTTTGTTTTCATAGAAATGCCAATTAGGGGGCAAGTGTTTGGTTAGACGCTTCGTATTTTTTAGGGTGTTTTTCCAGTTGTGTGTTATTTGTATTTTTTGTGTGTCTTTTTTATGTGCCTTCTGGTATACAACGATGATCAGTTTTTGTGTGGATTTAAGAGAAACCAAAGGGTTAATTTTTATTTTTATTTTTTTGTATTTCTCTTAGGGGTTCTGATGTATTGGGTTACTAGTATCTATATTCTGGATGGCTGTATGTTCTCTTTTACATTGGGGTAAAAATTTATGTTATGCCAGAAATATATGCATTTATATGGTTTCTGGGACATTTTAATGGGTTGTCTCCTTTATGTTATGCCAGAAATATATTCATTTTTTTCGTTCTCGTTTTTTTTACTATTGTTGTTTCTTATTGTTTGTTTATTTTTGATTTTTTTGGTTTTGACCCTCGACTGCACAGGATGGGTGGCGGCGAAGACCCTGCTCCCAACTTCCCATGTAATGAATGCAAAGGGAAGTTAGTACATGTTTGGAATCGTTCAGAAATGGGAATACCGCCCGACCCATCATCCCCCAGCCCTAAGGCCGCCTACTGCTGCAATTGCGGCATGCAACGAGGTTATGACAAAGGCAAGTCAACAAGCCAGGGTGCGTACACCCCTGACCGAGCTATGAACCGCTGCCGGTGTACACAAGTCACGCGGTATCAAGAAAGGGACTGAGGTGAAGTTACTCGACCAAGGGTATGGTAAACCATTGCCCCCGGATGTTCCACTTAGTAGTTATGCCGGGGGTGGCAGCTCCGTCAAAA
>JAUTDX010006720.1:0-25367 GCA_030844895.1 Ambrosia x helenae | reverse complement strand
CCCCCCCCCCCCCCCCAAAAAAAAAAAAAAAAAAAAAAAACAGAGTTAGGGTGGGTCACCTAGTATTGTCTTGTGAGATTCTTTCTTCTTTCTCCATGCTAGTATCAGACATACTACAATTGAGCCTAGTGAAGCTAACACGACTATATATGATCGTGTGCTTCTTGTTTGTTAGAGCCCTGGTCCCGGGCTATAGGACCTTCAAATCAAATGAATATAAACACAATAGTCATGTTACTATTTAATATCAGATAAATCATGAACATTTTGTAAAAAGTATTGCATATAGTCTTACCTGTTAGCTCAGAGGCAGGCAATCTTATGTATAGCGGTTGACTTTCGTCATCCAAGCGTATATCCACTAGATCACCTAACCATAGCAAGCATCCACTTCCGCCGTTTCTAATATCTGAACTAGCATACGCCATACACGAGCAATTCCTCTTGCAGGTCACTTCACATTCGCCAAGTGTCATGCTCTGATTGTACCATGAGTTATTCGTGTCAGGAAATTTGACACCAGCAATACCATGAAAACTATCCTCATTTCCATTCTCATTCCCACATGCTAATGGCTCTATCCGTTTACACCCACTCGACCAATCTGCACTTCTCCATTCATCAGCGCGTCGTGGTTCAAAACCATCCAGGCAACTACAAGCAGGGGTGTTATCATGTTACAGACCCATATGGACCGCAGATGGAATATCTCCCACAATTGTCATTTGTTGCAGTTGAAAATTCATTCCAGCTTTGTGTGCTCTTGATCCAATTCAAGTGTACAATATCTCCGTCCGCCTTCAAGTGCATCCTGGAAACAAGTGAGTTGTTCACAAGTTTATACTCAAGTACCTCTCTATCTCATTAAATACAAACTGTATCGAATTATAACCAAAATCAGGCATGCCACTAAAGTTAGCACCATTCCATGGTCCGAATCTAGACTTTAAATCCAAATTATGCGTCTCAAACAGTTTGTGGATACCCATTTGGAGCCACCCTAAGAACATACTGACCCACAGACGGGTCATCTTCGCTCTTCCATGAAGTCAAGTGTCTATCTTTTCCTGTTTACCAAGTCTACGCCAATTCTCATTCCTGGTAGAAGCGTGTCTCCAGGATAATCAAAACTTTGCCAGATCAAACTCCCCTGATCGCGTAAAAACAAAATTCCCATTATCCTGCAACTGCGCGACCAAACCAAGAGTTCCAGATAAATTAGTAGACCAGATAACTGTATGGTTACCGTTGAGCAGTTGTAGTCCAACTTGGCCAACTCTAAGCTCAACAGAAACCGATACATTGGTCAGCGGATTCTCTGCGTGGGCAACCACACGACGGTTTGTGGGGATATGTTTTATACCATATCCCAAATACCGGTTTCTAGACCTTCCTGGACTAAAAAACCGAGCTCATACATTTCTTTAGCCGAAACAAGCGTATCATTTTCTCGAACGACTTTACCAACTGTTATGGTGTCAACTGCTGCACAACTTATCATGATTGAGTTTAGAACAGCGTGGTATAAGAACAATAATATTGTTAGCTTCTTCATAGTCGAATAACTGCTCAAAGATGATGGTTGGTCCATCAATAACACTGGTCCAAGTAAACGCAGTTGACTAAAAGTTTTATACAATGTGACCAAGTTATGATCAAGCAATAATTTATTCTAGTATACTTAACATTGAAGGTCCCATGCAGAAATAAACAATGAAACTTCTCATAAGATGCGTTATTGAAGGGCCCAGTGGTCAGTTCTTGACGTATGTGTGTAACATGAGTCTTTTAATATTCTAAATTACATGTCACTATATGTCTAGAATATATTTAGTTACAATCTTTATTGGCTGTAAGTCATTTGTCACTAGATTATATATTACGTATTTGGTAACGACTTTCTTGACTTTTAGACTGCTTTTTTAACCAATGATTAATATATCCTAATTTGAATGTTATGTTGCATTATTATTAATTATGTCACAATTATGCTATCAGAAAAAAAAATTATATCTTTGTTTTGAATGTGTGGGCAAACATGCACTTCTTTTCAATGTTAATAAATTGTCTATATATTTTTGGTATCAAAACATCACTAAATTTGTAGTTCTAAAGAAGATTGAGATTAGAACGACAAAGTGTAAGAACAATCTTCATAAGCAAACTTGCTCCATGGATTACGTCGCACGATTTCAAAGACGATGGTCTAGGACTTGATATTTATATGTAAATGGTCCAAGTAAACGCATTTGACTAAAGCTAGCTCCATCACCCAATTTGATACATCGGGAATATCTCGTAGAGCATCCATATAAAGAAGGGCTAAAAGAGCAAAAAAAAAAAAACATGGGTTTAATGGCACTTAAAACACTCATTAATGGCTGAGTGTAAAGTGAAGATTAAGTGTTAGGCACTTAAGTATGTGTATTAGAGAAAAAGTATGAAGCTTGGAGAGAGTTAGTGATATGGAAAGAGCTAGGAAGAATCATGTAAATGACTTTAAGGAAGGTTCCTTGCATAAACGGATATTCGATAATATTTATGTCAAAACATGGGTATTCTAGTCGTAAAAACTAAAATTATCCCACTATATGGGTGTATGAACCCCTTTGAAGGTTTAGCCCCAAGATTTGCTTTTCTATTTATTTTTGTTGATGTTTGTGTATCTATTTTTATTACTAATATATTTTTTAAAACTATTTTTCATTCTTACTGATCTAATATTCAACTACTTTTTCCTTCTTATTAAATTAAGGGAAAATCACTAAAATGTATAGCTGACCAACCAAAATAAACATCCGATGTCCATTTTGGTGAATTTCCCTTAAATTAATATTCATGTTTGCATTTCAAACCTACACGATCACAAACTTTAAAACAAAATGCGGGTACGTTAGGTACGTTAAAGAGTGTACACCAAGTGCTTGATTGATGCATCTAATTGATGTGGTTGCTTGGCCTGCCCTTTTTATTACGCATGTTTCACATGTAAAACAATCACGTTTACTTAGAAATATTACTAAAAGTAGATACACAAATATATATCAACAAAATTAATTAAAAGAAAAATCAAATCTTGAAGCTAAACATTCAAAAGGATTAATACAGCCATTCAGAGTGGTAATTCCATGAATGGAATAACCATATACCTAGTGGCGGAACAGGAATTTTTTTCACTGAGTTCCTTTTTTAGGTGTTCCAATTTCATACGACAAAATTAAAAATTTCGGGTCGGTTTCTCGGTTCGGGTCGGTTTGACGGTTCAGGTCGGGTAAGATTTATCGCATAATAAAAAATATAATACAATAATGAAAAAAACATAGACATTAGAAATTTAAAGCACGTAATATAAATACCACTATTTTTAAGGATAAAAAATCATACCTATACTTGTTCTCTACCCGTTGATCTTTCATTTAAGGCATCATTGTACTAATACACACACAAATATGGTTAATAAGTCAACAACAACAATCATATAAACCCAAACCTTTTGATCTGAGCACAAACATGAAGTTAATCCCTACCTTTTTTTCCAATTATTAATTTTATTTAACACATAATCCTTACCTTACATACGAAGATATTTATAACCAAATAAGAACATACCCACCTCAAAAAACTCATTTCTTGAATATCCAAAATTGATGCCCCTTGTGATATGTCTGATTTTGTTTACCTTTTTTTTTTTTTTTTTCCTAAATAGTGATTAAAGGTTCTTATCATAAAACAAAACTCTAGCAAGGTGCCATAGACATTGATATGGGGTTTCTCTTTATTTATCTTTCTAAAATATATCCGTATAATATGGGAAAATCATATGCCATATACATGAGGGTTTTTTTTAATAGTAAAATCTTCCCCGTATACATGAGGTTTGATTCATGATAAACATAACTTATATAAACCGAATGATAACTAGAAAAAGACAAAGTAAATAATTAAAATAATAGAATGGGAAAATTAAATCAATAAACACTTATATTACTTTATTAACTATTTTGACTGTGAGTCTGTGACTTACATTGAAATGCATGTCACCCTAGAAAATGTATATAATAAAATAATAATATTAGTTTAGATTTTTGTTTATCAGCCGCACAAAAGTCTTTTCCTTTATTATCTTCTTCTTTTACCTCTATCCACCCTTAAAACTAACCAGCTTGTTGCAGGTCACCGGAATATCCGGATTTACTATTTTCTCTTGATTTTCTTCCCATGGTTTTGTTATGGGTTCCTTTCTAAATTTATCTATGGGTTCCTTGAGTTTTTAAATGTATATTAACACTAAAATTTCAAAACCGACTGGGTTCCCGGGAACCCATACCCATCAACGTAGTTCCGCCCCTGCATATACCCTACCCAAATAAAAAATATCTAGGATGATCTATACTGAGAAAATCCTCTTCGTAGATTAAGAGCATTCGATTGCTCTTAAACGGATCTTGTCTGGATTCCGGACACGATTCCAAAGTTGGTAGTAGTGTTCGAGATGATGAGGTGATTGGAATCTGATCCGTTCTAGTGGACCTTAGCTGGACCAATGTGTGGTCCTCACCCACACAAACCATTTTTTAAATATATTTCAATAAAAAAAAGTCGGATGTGAGGTGAAGGTATGTATTGGTTTGGGTTGGTGGAAAATGTAGTTTTTTAAGGTAATTGTCTCGAATTATGTGACGTGATGAGATGGCAACTCTGAAAATCAAACCAGTTTAGCATTGGGAGATGCTCAAATAAGCGGTTAGAACCCACATCAAATGCCAAAGTAAGCATATCATTCATATATGCATACTTGATCCATGTTATTGGGACAACACAAGCATTCTTGTAATGAATGAGAGAGCAATAGGGTTGTTCAAATCGCTCGTTGCTCGTTCAAAAAATGCTCGCTCAATTGTTCGCTCAGTTGTAAATGAGCCGATCAGCTGTGTTCGGTTTGTAAACGAGCCAAGCATGAACAAAGATCCGCCCGGCTTGGTTCGACTTGAATAAATTATTATTTATCTATTATGTATATATATATATAATATATACCGCAAATCATAGTAATGCTTATAGCTTATAGATAATATTTTGCACAATATATGCAAATAAAATATGACTAGTTCGCTTTTTTCAAATAATAATTTAATACTAAGTTTTATAGTAAAATCCTAAGTCTTAGCATGATAGCCTTGACTTCTTTTATGTTATCTCTCGTTTGTCCCTAGTCGTCGCTTGATATCAGCCTACGTCACAATGCGACAATTGTTCTCTGTAGTATGCTCATTGCCTCAACCTAAGTCTCATTCGTGGACACTTGAACCTCAATATTAGCGTCCTCATTCCACCTTAGTTGTCACTTGACAACGGAAACATTGAAGATAATGTTAAATCACATTTTAAATATTTATATCTTTTTATTTTATTTTTCTTTTAATTATAATGTTAAATCACGTTTTGAATATAAATTTTTTTAAAAAATGGATAAAGCCGCTGCCCACCTTAAGCCACAATAGAGTCAAGTGAGTGAGCTACAACTTTATCAATAGAGCACGACAGCGCCTAGTTGGCATAATATGATAGGATAAAGTCTGTGCTCACCTTAAGCCACAATACATAGTCTTATTATTGTTTGATAATCAATAGGTCATTCTTTGTAGGATCAAAAGATATTAAAAAGTAAGACAATAGAGATGTTTCTTTTTTATTGGGGCTGGTCTCCGTAAGTATCTGAAGTATAAGTGTAAAATGTCATTTTCGTTTATGAGGTGTGGCCACTTTTATCCAAAATGTTATTTTTCACATATTGGTCCTATGGTTTCAAAATCTTGCCCTTTTCATCGAACACGTTAACTTCATCCAATTTTTCTGTTATTTTTTTTTGTTAAAGACCAAAATACCCATGTTTATTAAAATTTGTTTTAAAAAGATAAAATATATAACCTACCCATCACCACCCATATCATACCATACCATACCATACCACACTCTATTAACTCTGAATTGTCACCATCACCACCTTCTATATCCAACCACCACCACCATTACCACCTATGTCCTGCCCCATCTCCTCCCCCTACGAACCACAACTCGAAACCCTAAACGAAGGCATCCCATCAAACCAAACAAATTCTTCGAACAATTACATCCGTACATTTAGATGCGAGCTTCGATACAAGGTAAACACATCCAATAACAAAGAAATTTGTCAATGTAACGTTTTAATTTGTGGTAACAAGTCTAACTATTGCATTGCTGGATCTTACCGGATACGGTGGCAGATAACCGAAAGATGTACCAGCAAGTTGGTTGTAGGGGGAAACAACAATAAAACAATAGAACCATCGAAGAGACTTACCCAAAGAAAGCCAGCACGAGTAAATCCTCCTTCGTCCCTACACCTACAATGGATCTATTGAAAACATTACACACCCTATAGGAGGTGAAAAGGTTCTGGTTAGAGTCTCGTTGTGGTATTGGTGTGGTCCAACAATTCAGATTTGGACAAGATATTGTTTGGTTTGGGCCACCACTAGAAAAACGAACGGTAATGGTGTTGTTTACCATGTGCCGAAAGTATAGGAAGAAGACGATGGTGCTGGTGTTGTTGTTTATGTAGTGGTTAAAGGTGATAGGGGCCAGTGGCCGAAGGTGGGAAAGATGGCAGTGGCGATGGGTTTGGTCAAAGGGAGTGGGAGAGAGATACAAATACTTGTTAAGGCTGGTGGGTATGGGGACTCCCCCACTCCCCGTCCCAGCATTTTTTCCTGTCTCCCATGTCTCAACACCTCCCCCTCTTGTGTCTCCGTCTCTCCCGTCTCCCCAAGGATGCTAGGGACGTACCAATCACAGCTTTTTTTCAAAGGTAACAAGGTTTGCAACGGTCATTTTATGAGCCAATCACAAACACCCTCTTTAAATTTCGACCGTTTGGCTAAAAAAAGTTTCAGATTTGCATAGGGTGGGTGGGTTTTAGATGAGGAGGAGGTGGCTATCGGAGGTGGTGGTTTCTGGGAAGAGGAGGTGGGTTTCCGATGAGGAGATGAGTTTCCGGTGAGATGGTGGTTTCCAGTGAGGTGGTGGCTATCGGAGGTGGTGGTTTTTCAGGGAAGAGGAGGTGGGTTTCCGGTGAGGAGGTGGGTTATAGATTTGCGGATGGGGACAGGGGATTGGGTTTCTGGTTGTGGGTTTGTTGTTTCTGTTGAAGAAAGTGGTGGTTGAGGTTGAAGATGAATGAAGGTGGTGGTTGAGGTAAAAGGAAGAAGGTGGTGGTTGAGGTTGAGGTTGAAGGAAGCAGAAAAAAAAATTGTTTAAAATTAAAAAAAAAATTAATTAAATAATGCAAGAGACATGAATCTTGTGGTGTCTCCACACCTAGGGATGAGCTCGGGACGGTATCGGTACCGAACCGATACCGATCCCGACAATACGATACCGAAAATTCCAAAAAACCAATACCGATACCGATTATACCAGTACGGTATCGGTATCGGTACGGTACCGGTGTGGTATCGGTATTTTACCTTAAAATACCGAACCGATACCGATCCCGTACGATACCGATAATACCGAAACCGAAAACCTCTAAATGTGGGTACTGATACCGATACCGAACACCCTCGGTTCGGTATCGGTTCGGTACGGTATCGGTATTTTTTCGGTTCGGGGATCAGTATTCAAGACCGGATGCTCATCCCTATCCACACCCCACTCATGTCTCAAGTGAGAGAAAATTGGACCTTGATGATGTGGTATCCTAGTTGGCATGGAGATACCAACTTTTTGGTGTCTCCACACCCACTAGCCTAATTTAATCTTTTCAAGAAATGTATTCTAATTGAAATAAAATATATACGGGTCAAGGGATTTAATACTTTTCTAATTTACTTAAACTGAAATTAGAAAATATTATAAAATGACATATATGCCCTTCATTTAACGTTACAAAATTGATTAGGTGAAGTAGATGAGAATGACGAGATTTTGAAACCATAGGGACCCAAATGTGAAAAAAAAAACTTGTTGAACGAAAGTCGCAAAAGTAGCCAAACCTCAGAAACGAAAATAACATTTCACTTTAAGTATAAACACATAATTCTCACTTGATACATCTTACACAAATGATTTAAGTATATTTTTACATCTACAATACGATGTTAAAGTGCATTTTGCTTCGAAAAGCATATGCATAGAAGACAACTAATTACTTGTATCCTAAATGGACTTGACATGCACAAATAAGATTTATCGAGGTTCCAACATCGTGACAGTAACATCATTGATAGAAATCTGGTCAACCTTAGGTTGAATACCTTCTGCAAAAAATGCAGGTTGTTTAGGTCGAGGTAATGCACCATTTTGATCGAACATCAAAGCAACGGATAACATAGTGGGCCTATCCTTTGCATGATGTTGCACACATAAGAGACCAATATGTATTGACCGAAGTACTTCAGCTTCGACACATGACTTGCGCATATGTGCACTAAGCAACTCAAGAGCCATGCCTTCTTTGTAGAGTTTCCATGCCTAAAATTACAACAAAAAATGTGTTACTAGAGTCAACTCCATTAGATACCAAAATTATCTTGGCATTAGTTTTATTAACTTACATGTGTGAGAAGGTTATCATTGTCTTTTCCATGAGAGAATTGTCTATTTGCCGTTCCACTTACAATCTCCAGCACAAGAACCCCAAAGCTAAATACATCTGATTTATCCGAAAAAGTCCCATCTACAGCATACTCTGGTGATATATAACCCCTACAATTAAACAGACTTGATTAAAAATATTACGAAATTAAAGTGTCATATCTTGAGAGTTTCTTGAGTTATGAATTGTTACAAAGTCCCAACGACTGTGTTTGTGTTTGCTTCATTTTCTTGGTCTTTAAACATTCTAGCGAGGCCAAAGTCTGATATCTTTGGATTCATGTCAGCGTCCAATAAAATGTTGCTAGCTTTAAGATCTCGATGAACAATTTTCAACCTTGAATCATGATGAAGATAAAGAAGCCCTCGAACAATCCCATGAATGATGTGAAAACGATAAGTCCAATCTAGTGTTAAACTTCCATTTTTTTCTGCCCATTACATAGATAGAGTTTAATAATACAATTAACTAATAGCACTGAGAACTAATGAAACCTTGTGATACAAGATTATAAAAATAAGCGATGTAAAAAGAGTCGTACCAAAAATGAATAAGTCAAGGCTTTTGTTTGGCATGTATTCATAAATAAGCATGCTTTCATCTCCTTCATTACAGTATCCAAAAGCTTAACAAGATTTCGATGTTGAAGTTTAGCTATAAATTTAAGTTCATTCTTGAACTCATTAACTCCTTGTTTTGAAGTCATTGACAACTTCTTCACCGCTATTTCTCGTCCATCATCCAGCACACCCTATCGATTATAATCCTGGTAGCATTTACTGTCAAGAAAGAAGTGATATTTTTTTTTTTCTAATTTTCATACATGTTTGTTTAATGTTGTTACCATGTAAACGGGACCAAAACCACCTTCTCCGAGTTTCTTGTCATTTGAGAAATCCTTGGTAGATTTTGATATTTCACTAAAGCTAAAATATGATAAATCTGTATCATCGTCATGTTGGCTGTGGATGCTATGCTCTTCGTTTATAGTTTGAATCGGTTCATCTAAAAATGTAGGTGAAGAATCAAAATGCTATAACTTAAAAGAAATAATAGATTGATAACATCACAACTATAAATCATATGTGAAAACCAAATAAATGTGTATCTTGACAATCAACTTTGACAAAATACACTTGATTTTACTTTCTTTATAAAAGAATTAGGGAAAAATGGCCAAAATAGCTTGTTGACGTGTGTTTTGCAAGAATAACCCTCTCCCTCTCTTTGGAGAGACGGGTCACGGCTCCCAACGAGCCTGAACCGTCTCCGAGAGCCGTGGTTTTACATCCAATGGCCAACCAACACGTGGCGTCTCTGATCCCGAGGCCTGTCAACCGTCTCTCTCCAGACGGGTCACATTTCAACCGTCTCTCTCCAGACGAGGCACATTTCCCCATGCGGCTCGCCTTCGGTTCAACCGTCTCTCCAGACGGGTCACATTTCCCTATGAGGACTCGCCGTCTCCCGAGACGTCTCGGGTATCGTCGTCTCCGGTGAGTCCCGATGATTAGTCCGACGGTTCAGTTGTCCACCTCAACCCTATAAATACTATTCTCCGTCACAAACTCCGTCCCATTCCCGTCCGACTCTCCACTACCACTAACACTATCACCACCACCACCGTCTATTCATTCAAATGGCACCCCAACGATGGACCGAGGAACAGGAAATTGCACTAATTTCAGCATGGAAATATGTCGAAGAAAGCCCACACCAAACCAACAAGTGGTACCGTATCTTGCACGAGTACAATCGGTTGGTTGGAGGCTCAGACCGAACCATCGAGTCTCTTAGCCGTAAGTTGACCGATTTGACCACGAAGTGTCAGATCTTCAACGGGTACCACAATCGGACACTTGAAGTGGTACCCTCAGACATGCCCGAAGACGCGGCAATTAGATATACAAAAAAAACAGTATCAATCTAGGGAGCACAAAGAATTTAAAACCTTTGTAATCGAATTAATTTTATTAATGGAATGAATCTTATGTTTATTTATGTTTTTTTTATATAAAAGTAAATATTTCATTAAACAAACTATACTATTACAACAACAATAAACAAACTATACTATTACAACGACGGACGTAGGGTTGATTGGATATTACTTCCTAAATTTACTTGCAAAGAACTTTGTTTGAATGGTGTATGTGCATTACATAGACAAAGAACTCTTCTTGCAAATAAAATAGACCACCACATCATCGAGGCATTCTACACGGGTTAACCCACGCGCAGATGCAACAACAATCCAAGTAGCTGTACGCAGATGTAACAATAATCCAAGTAATCGGACAATATTTTCGTAAGCGGTAGGCTTCGGTTGGGAAAGTAAAAAACGTCATTGGTTGGAAAGATGAAAGGTTTGGGGAGGGGTGGGTGCAAATTTTGTGAAGTGAATTGTGGTATTTATATACACTCGTGAGACGGTTCAGACGATAGCCGAAAACGGCTTGAGACGACTCAGGGGTTCTGACCCGTCTGGAGAGAGACGGTTGACAGGCCTCGGGATCAGAGACGCCACGTGTTGGTTGGCCATTGGATGTAAAACCAAAGGCTCTCCGGAGACGGTTCAGGCTCGTTGGGAGCCGTGACCCGTCTCTCCAAAGAGAGGGGAGAGGGTTATTATTGCAAAACACACGGTCAACGGGCTATTTTGGTCATTTTCCCATCAAAGAATTATTTGGGGAAAATCGCGATAATAGCCCATTTGACCGTTGAATTACGAGAATAGCCCCTCCCTTCATTTTGGAGAGACAGTTCACGTTTCCCAAGCCGTTTAAGACGTCTCCCGAGACGTCTCCGTTCCCAACTAGTAAAATAACGACACGTCTCCGGAGACGTCTTTTCGTCTCCGGAGACGTCATTTTGCCGTGTCGTGAGTCCTGAGACGTTTCCGGTGTCTTGTTCGTCGTTTCAGTTCCCCGTGATTCCCGAGACGTCTCCTCCCTATATATACCATACCTCAGTCCCATTCTCCGTCCCATCTCCGCCCCTAACTCTGTCCGAACTCCTCCTCTACCACACCTAAAACTGTTTCCTTCTTACACAAGAAAATGACACCAAGTCGTTGGACGGAGGAACAAGAAATCGCCCTAGTATCAGCCTGGCAACTTGTCTAAGAAAGCCCACACCGGACAAACAAGTGTACGGAATTCTAAATGAGTACAATCGGTTGCTATGAGGCTTTAACCGAACCATCGATTCACTAAACCTAAGTGGAATGACTTGAAAACCAAGTGTCAACTCTTCAAAAGGTACCACTATAGAACCCTTTGAGCGGTACCTTCAGATATGCGCGCGCCGAAGACGTGGCCACCATATATACCAAAAAAGAGTATAAATCCAAGCAAGGAAAAGAATTCAACCACTTGGCCGCTTGGCAAATGATAAGGGACCGTATTAACGTGTAGCCAATGTTTATATTATTTTTATTAACTTTCTAATGTTTATGTTTTATTTTATCTTTTATTAATGGAATGAATAGTTTATTTAAAATAATTATTGCACCTTTAATTTTCTATTGGCCTTGCATCACCGGTGATTTACGTCTATACGTACAACGGAACTATGTTTGCATCACCGTTAAAGACGTCTCCGGAAAACGTTTTCAAAACATGTAAAAGACGTCTCCGAAGACATCACCAGAGACGTGTCGTTATTTTACTGTTTGGGAACGGAGACATCTCGGGAGACGTCTCAAACGGCTTGGAAAACGTGAACCGTCTCTCTAAAGGGACGGGAGGGGGCTATTCTCGTAATTCAAACGGTCAAAGGGCTAGTTTCGTGATTTTCCCAATTATTTGACTTTGCTTTTTGTATTCTGTCCTAACCAACTGAAGACTGCCATGAGCTAGTTTGTCGGGTCAAATCGATCTGCTACGCCAAAGGTTTTATTTATTTTTAAAAATATTGACAAATTTAAACATTTTTATTAGACATGTGTAGTGAGGGTGAAATTTGGAGCCCCTCACTTCGGTAAATGTTGACACGTGGCGTGTGGGTCCCATTAGGGGTTTGAAAGGCGCTTGAAATTTATAAGGGATGTAGTGGTATGATGTAGTGTGAGTGTGTGTACATAATGATATTAAATTTGAATTAAAAAAAAAAAAAAAAAATAAAAATGAAGTGACATGAGCTGATTGGAGGAAGAGAGAAGAGTCCAGCGCAAAATATTTCGCGTGGCCCTCATTCACGCCCAATTCACAAGGGTGAAGGCGGTGTTTCCATGTGAAATCCTCTATTTTTTCCCCTTTCACACTATTTCACTTTAAGGAAATGGTTTTAACATCCTTCAATTATATTTCATCTCTTAATTTTTTCTCTTTTGATTCTTGTTAACATATTAATCTATGACCACTTTAACGCCCCTTAACATGAGAAGGGAGTGATATACAATGAATATTAAAATGTCACATCACCGTTAACACTATTGGTGTTAAGGTACACCCCATGGCCTTATATCTTTGTTGTTTTGATTGTTGTATTAATATATTTTTGATCTCTCTTACACACACACTAAAAAGGTGGCGTATGTGTGAAGCGTTGGGACCATTGGCATGCTAATTACGTAGCTAAAAAAAACCATAACCATGTACCATACTCAAACTAAAAGCAATACATGTTTTTAAAAAAAATAAAGTAGGAAAAAGTTATGGTACTTAAAAATCATTGAGGAAAGTTATTTAAGAAAAAATTAGCCATACGCTTTAAAGAATTGGCATATATGTTTAAAGAATTGGCATGTGGCTCTACTAACAACGTATTCCACTCCTACATATATCAATACGTACTATCAACCAATTTATTCCTTTAGTAAAAACATATATTAACATTTGTGTGTTTACATGTAAAAAAGTCAATCGTTTGGAAACGAAGTAAGATACCTGGTATTTTCCTTGGTATCTTTTCTTCTTCTTGCGAGCATACACAATTGCTAAGACCACGATCGCCGTAGCAAAACATGATGCGACCGATACCGCAATTATCATCATTCCCTTTTTGCTGGAACTACTACGTTTGGTAGTAGATTCTGTGACTGATCGATCAAGTAACAACACCATGAACAAAACAAGTTAAAAATATATGAAACCAATAGACCAATAAAGAATCCATATAAATATATATTTGCTTACTTGTTACATCGGATAGGGCCATTCTTACATAAAGATCTTGGCTTTCATCAACACTTCGAACATCATTAAATCATCGAAACCACATCAAACATCCACTTCCATTCTTGATATCTATATTTGTGTAAGCGGTACACGAACAATTGCTCTTGCAAGCGCTTGCGCATTCGTCAAGTGTCATGCTCATATTGTACCATGACCGTCGAGTGTCGGAAGTTTAACCTTTTTAAAACACTTGAAAACCATCCCCCTTTGGGCAATCTAAAGGCGTTCGACGCCTACACCCGCTTGACCACTTGGATACGTTCCATTCGTTGGGGTTTAGTGGTTCGAAACCCTTCCATACAGCTACAAACCGGTGACTTGTTTTGGTTACACCTTCCATTTGGACCACATAACCCGAATAGGCTACACATGTCAGTATTTACGTCCCAGTATGTGATCCACTCCTTGGTTCGGTTAACCCAGTTTAGTCGAACGAAGTAACCATCAGGACTCACGTGGGACACGTGATGGGACTGAAGTACTAACAAGTGCGTACCTATAATACACTTCTTTGTCATTAAAAACAAAGTCGTGTGTGATGACCGCGTACGGTCCGTTTTCGGGCATTCCATTGAACGTTACACCGTTCCATGGTCCGAATCTCGACAATGGAACCGAACCTTTTTCTTCGAACAGCTGAGAAATCCGTTCGTGTTCATGAATGCTACGAACTCACGGGTGAAGGGTCGTCAAGGCTCTTCCATGGCCTCCACTGCCTATCAAGTCCGGAGACTAGGTCCTTGCCGAATTTCATACCGGCAAGAAACGTGTCTCCAGGATAATCAAAACTTTGCCAAATGAAACTTTCCTGAGTGTCTTCCCTCACAACCAGATTTCCGGAGTTTAAAAGTTGTGCCACCGGATTTCTGGTTGTGGGAGACACCAGGCTAGTGTTCGAGGACCAGACAGTCGTCGTGTTGTTGCTACTAGTGATGACCAATAAGGATCCGTTGGTGAGGAGTCTAAACTCACCTGACGGATCCTGTATGGGTGTTTCTCTGTTAGCAACCCACACGACTGTTTGTGGGGATATGTTTTTATACCATATCCCCAAATACCGGTTTCTAGAGCTTCCGGGACTAAAAAACCAAGTTCGTACATTTCATCAGCCGAAACAAGGGTATTGCCATCTCGAATGACTTGATCAACTGTTATAGTGTCCACTGCTGCACAAGTTATAAAGATTGAGATTACAACAATAGAGTATAAGAACAATAATGTTAGCTTCTCCATAATGTATCTTGCTCAAGTGGATTTTGTGTATACCAACTCTTGGACCAAAAGCTGAGGTCTGGCACTTAATATTTTGAAACAAATGGTCCAAGTAAACGCAGTTTGTTAAATGTTATTTTGTTTGACCAAATCACAATGCGTTAAGATTGGAATCTTGGAAAATGATAAAGAGGATTAAACATAAAGGACAAGTTTATTAGTTAGTATTTTATTTAGTATGTTAATGTTTATTTGGTTTATGATATATATGTTTAGTTAATTAGAATGATAATTAAGGTTATTATTTTAGTTTATATAGTTTACTAATTAGAGTCAAAATTAGGTGTCTTGCTAATTAAATACATGATGTATGGTTTGTTTATGACGTGTGGTTTTTTTATTAACATTCGTGAGGTGTGTTTCCTACTAAATTACCGAGTTAATTAGGTGTCTTGTTGAGTTATACATGCATGTTTGGTTAATTAAACCTGTTAATATATAAGGTGTGGTTTTTTATTAAATTTCATGGGGTGTGTTACCCACAAAATTACTAGGATTTGGGTGTCTTGCTGATCTATATATTTGTTGAGTTAAACCTGTTAGTAGAAATAATTATAGTTAATTAGGGTAAATTGACATATGTAGAAACGTAAAAATTAATAAATAGATGGTGATTATAAAAGGGTATCGAATAACTTTACTAGTGTTAGAGCATCTAGAAAACTTTGTATTTTCATTTTCTACACGATAACGAAGACTACAATGAGTCAGTGATGTCAATAAAGACTTTGAGCATGATGCTTCTCCTTCATCGTTTGTCTCTAGATGATTTGGTAGTTAGGAGGTGGTTAGAGTTTGTTAGTTACTAACCAACATTCCCTTGTATGCTCTCTATCATTTGTACTAACATAGAAAAATATAATACAAACTATACCTTCTCTCTCTACGGTCTGCATACTTTAAATATGGTATTAAAGCATAACTATTGAGTTCTCCGGCAGAAGTCTTCTTCGGCATACGTCGACGAACTTCCCATCCTCTGTTTTTTTTTCTTCTTCTTTTTTCCTCTGTTCACTATGTTTTTCTTTTATTCTCTGTGTGGACGAGGTGGTCCATGATGGCTCTGATGCCCGCGAACACCGCCCCCACTATTGTATCACTCCCGCAATCACATAATAGTGTGATGGTCATCACACCATGATTCTTCCCCCATGGCCATCACACCATGATTCTCCCCCACCCCCCACCCCACACCCCACCCCATATTTTATTATTATCCTATCTCATCTATCCTTTGTTTAAAAAAAATTGAAAATAAAACATAAACATTACATAACATAACATAATTAAAACATTAATTAACCTAAAATTTTACATAAAAGTTAAACATTAACCTTTTTTTTTTTTTTTGAACGGCCAACAAAACTTTTATTATCAAAGAGCTAACAAGATGCTAGCAACAAGAATCCGAAACAAAAACCGAGTACAAAACAATAATCCGAACACTACCCCATCTTACTATTATCGAAACTACCCCAAGAAGCCCACGTCATGTCTGCCATCTTCCCGCGAGTAGTTAATCCATAGAAAGCTCATAACCTTTATCTCGTCAAGGATCTTCCCCATCAGAACCGGCGTATTATTGTGAACACGATCATTCCGCGCTTTCCAAATACTCCATATCGTAGTTAAAATAACACCATAAAACGCCTTCTTTGCACGTGCATTATCTTTAGCCGTTTTGTGATAAGTGAGTAGATCACGGACATGGAAAGTAAACGTATTCGGCACCCTACACCAAGAAAAAACCATCGGCCAGATCATCATCGAGAAAGAGCAACCCGTAAACAGGTGTTGAGCCGATTCCACACCTTCATTACACAACGGACAGGAAGGGGATTCAACAAAAATATTCCTTCTAGCAAGGGCTTCCGCAGTCGGAAGACGATCTAGCAGCGCTCGCCAAGCCACTATAGCCACTTTCTTAGGAACCCAGTTACACCATTCGAAAACCACCTCCGGAATAGTAAGTGTTGCCTCAATAATCCTGCGCTTAATCCCTTTCACTGAGAAGCAATCTGACCATCCAGCTTTGCCGCCCAGACATCCGGCCCAGCCCTTAACGACAGGCCCGATAACAGCAGCAGCAGGTTAGTTAACTGAAACTGTTCGGCTTCTGACAGTAGCGCCCGTCTCCAGTCCCAAACAAGCTGTGTATTCTGATCAACAAGCCGCAATCTGTCCGACACCAGGCACGTTTTCTTTTTCTCCAGGTCAAACAACAAAGGAAATCATGTTGCAGCGAATTATTTCCGACCCACCAATCCAGCCAAAAGCAAAATACCCGAACCACCTCTGAGGGACGCTTTCAGCAACAGTTGCGGCTCTATATTGTAGTTACTCAAAACATTGGGAACATTGGCAATCTGTTTCCACACCCCCGGCATAGATAACTTAACCGGGATAATATTCCAACCCTACCACCCCGTGAACCGCCCAAATCACTCTACGCCAAAGGTCGTTTTGGTTTGACTTAAACCTCCACCACCATTTGGATAGAAGGCTCAAGTTCGCATCACGCAACGCGCCCCAACCCCACACCACCATACTTTACCGGTTTTTACCACCTTATCCCACGCTAACCAACTTAATTTGTCCACATCTTCTGTACCACCCCAAAAGAACTTCCGGCGAATACGTTCCAGGGACTCAATTACTTGAATAGGAGCGCGAAACAACGAAAAGTAATAAAGAGGTAGGGAACTCAGAACCGAATTAAAACAAACATTTTATACCTAAATTACTTAACATATCTACGGAGAGTAGTTATCCCAATCCTCTAGAGTGTACTCCGGCGACGACAGGAACGATCGCTATCACGACAATCCGACATAGCATCCGAGCGGATACAACCGAAGTCAAGACTTGGAAGAAGATACAGAAGATGATATGGTTCATCATCCATATTCACATACTCCAAGCCAATGTCACTTTTGTACCCTTCCTCATTTGGAACGGAGCAGGAGGGTTTAGGGTGAGGTTTGTTTGTGTCTCCACAAGTTGTAGCTGCCCCAATCCCAGTACCGCCATCGTGTAGTCATGGGCTAGATAAGTTCCTCATCTATAACAGGAGCATCTTGAGCCATAGCTGCATGACTTGGTAAAGGAGGAGGAGTGTACACTGTCGAAGGAGGAGGAGTGTACACTGTCGGAGGAGGAGATGACACTAGTTGTGAACGTCTGCGGCAAGAGTATCGCCTGAGGTTGGAGGGACCGGCTGTTTCGTTATGATAACCACCACCCATATCTTTGATTTTTTTTTGTGTAGTTTGAATAGTTGTGATTGATAATTAATGTGACTGGTATTGGTTTTCTGCTCGGTATTTATAGGGTTACAATACTAGCCGTTTGAATATTATTATTATTTTATTATTTAAAAAATTTAATAAATTTTCTTTTTATATTTTGTTTTATTTTTATTTTTTTATGTTTATTTATGTAATGCTTTTATTTTTATTAAAAAAAACAAATTTTGACCGTGGATTGTATCATTCCACTACATAGGTTTAGTGGTGGAATGAAGTGACACAATATTATTGAATGTGACAGTGTGATCGTGTGATTCTATCACCCCCACCCTGATGGCTAATTCCATGGATATTATGAATTTTCTTTCCTTAAAGCTTGATGATGCCAATTACTTGAATTGGAAATATCAAATACTCACAATCCTAAAAACTAGGATTACTCCAATTTTGCACCAAACATAGTTGTACCACCTGCTGATTCACTTGAACGAAGAATATGGGATCGAAGTGATAGATATGTTATGGCTATGCTTTCATCAACTTTATCTTCATGCTTGATTCATCTAGTAAGAAACAGTGTTAGTTCATCTTCTTTATGGAAAGTATCTTCGAAACGTTTCTTTATGGAGTTCATGGCTTTCGTGAACGATTTAGGGGCAATCGTAGTCAAGGATATGGTGGTGGTGCTCGGTGGCAAAATAATGGCTTTGGTCATGGTGGTGGCTTTGTTGCAAAACATGGCGTTTAGGGTTGATGGTGGATACAGTAGTGATAATCGGAAAGGAAATGATCCTAGATGTTTTAATAATGGATCTGGATACGGATACGTTGATGGATCACGAGGTACTTTTGGATCAGCTCATGGATTTGTAAATCATGAACCACATAAACCGTTTGGCTTAATGGCCAGATTAGGACTAATTTTGGATAGCTTGGAGGACCAGTGGACAGTACACTATTTCTTCTTCTGGACCATGAATCTTAGGTCCAAGCCCAATATCCCAGTATGGACAGACTTTTTCTAGTTTGACTACATCTCAAGCACCTCACTTTGGACTTCATGTCGATCTTTCTAGCTTGTGTCAGCACGTAGAGTCGTGGATACCTGATTCGGGAACGACCGCATACATGACTTTGGATTTGTCTTCGGTTTGTGGTTCCTTACACCATATTTGAGTTGGCCATTGTTTGTGACGGTACTCCTCTTATTGTTACTCATGTCGGTTCTGCTTTCCTTAGATTATCCACTTGCACGTTATTGCTTAGACATGTTCTAGTAGTTCCTGGCCTAGCCAAAAACTTACTTTCGATTACACAACTTGTTATTGATCATCTGATCGTTGTTGTATTTTCGCTTTATGGTTTATCATTTCAAACGCTAGATGGTCGAATCCTCAAACACACACGTGCTAGTCCATGACAGCTTTATTCGTTGACAGCTACTTTTTTTAGTATCTCGGGAGACATGGCATTCTAGATTAGGGCATCCTTCGGGTCCCATGACGTCTAGACTTTCGTTACCTTTGAAAAATAAATTTTCAAAAATACCATGTAACTCTTGTAGTTTGTCTAAAGCTTGTCAATTACTCTTTGATTGTATTGTTTTGCATTTTGTTACACCATTGCATGATATACATTGTGACATTTGGGGTCCAACACCAGTTTTATCTCGGTCTGGTTATCGCTACTTTATTAGGATTATAGATGATTTCAGCAGATTTACATGGATGTATCCATTGACCTGTTGATCTCAGACTGTTCATTGTTTTCGACATTTTTTTTACCTATGGTCGAAAATTTGTTTTCATGAACCATCAAACATTTACAGTGCAATAGTGCTCCTGAGCTTACTCGAGGTTAGGTGGCTCAGTATCTTACTGAGTCTGGTTTTGTTTATCAGATTTCCTATCCTTACAACCCCCAAAACGTTTTTGGTGTGATGCTTTTGCCAAACCCCAAAACGTTTATCATATTTCATGTCCTTACAAACCCCAAAATATGGGTGGCGGAGAGAGGAAAAATCGACATCTTTCTGAGGTTGCTCTTGCCTTATTGTTTCATGCGTATCTACCAAAACGTTTTTACTTTTCTTGTTTCTATTGCTCGCACCACTCACGTTTCATCAGGCTCAGCACTGGTCTGTTTTGTGGGATGTTATGCGTGTGGAAATGGATGCTTTATATGGCAACCAGACTTGGTGTTGGTTCTGGCACCCACTGATGCCAACATTGTTGGCTGCAAGTGGGTTTACAGGATTAAGACTAATCCTGATGAGACTACGAGTAGATACAAAGCCTGACTTGCTGCAAATGGATTTATAGAGACTGTGGGAGTTGATTACATAGAGACTTTTAGGCTAGTGGTTGGAACCACCACTATTCAAGATGATCCTTTTGCTGCTTTTTCTAGAGGATATGATATTAGACAGGTTGATGTCAACAACGCCTTTCTTCATAGAGATTTGTCTGAGACTGTGTATATGGCTCAGCCTTCTAAATCTTTTGACTCCTCTCGACCTCATCATGTATATCTTCTGCAAAAGGCCCTCTACGTCTTGAAGCAGGCGCCTTGATCTTGGTTTTCCAAGCTTTTCTCTGCACTCATTACCAGTGGATTTTCTCAGCGTACTTCTGACATATCATTGTTTGTTTATCATGAGAGGGATGTGGCTTATTGTGTTCTTGTATATGTGGATGATATCATCATCATCTGGAGTTCTTCATATTTGTGTCAGACTTAATTACTAAATTACATTCTCGCTTTGCACTCAAGGATCTAGGTTCTTTATTCTATTTCCTGGGTATTTAGACGACCTTCTCCGATGATTAGTTACACGTATCTCAGCAAAATTACATTCTTGATCTACTGTGTGTATCGGACTATCTGAGTGTCACCTTTTTCTACTCCGGTTGCATTTGGGTGTCAGCTATTAGACATACAGGTACTCCTTTGCTAGATCTGACTTTGTGTAGGAGTACTATTAGGGCCTTACAGTATTTAGTGTTGACTCGTCTAGAGATTGCATGTGTAGTCAGTAAGGAGTCTTAGTTCTTAAAGACACCATTTGATCGCCATTGGGGCGCTATTAAGCGCATTTTGAGGATACTTACACGATAGCTACTCATGGATCGACTATTCGGCGGTCTGATAGATGTGATATTCATGGATATTTTGATGTTGATTAGGTAGGTTGCCCGGATGATTGTCGTTCTACTACTGGTTATTGTGTGTTTCATGGACCCAACCTTAGCGGTTAGAGTTCCAATAAACAACATGTTGGAAAAATATTCCCTTGCCTATATATATGTATGCTCTCTATCATTTATACTAACACACAAAAATATAATACAAACTATACCTTCTCTCTCTACACTCTGTATACTTTAAATAACGTGTTCATGCACTTTTAGAATTCAAGATGATTTGTACACTTTCTCCTTGACTCCATTCCACCTAGATACAAAGTGCCAAAGACATAGAAACATAATTTCTTATTTCTAAGATTAGTCCCTCATATAATATTTAACTCTAATCTTTAACACATATTTGTATGTTCTAGCCATGTGACATGATCCATTTGGTTTTCATCAATGATAGAATGTTTTCCCTAAATCAATGAAAGCGTTCATTTGATCTTCAAAAGGGTCCGCCAATTCTGTTTTACATCAAAATCTTTTAGTTAGTTCCACAACGAACTCAGTTTATTTTTCAAAAGATGATTCTCGCTTTGCATTCACATTCGTCTCCCGCTTCCGCTAAGCCTTGTCCGTCTGCGTTGGATGTGGTTCAACATTATCATTAACATGGATTCGATAGGTCAACTGATTAAGGATTATTGTAGTTAGAGGTTATATAGTAATTATGGGTTGATCAGAGATAGTTGAATGGTTACGAACCCGTCAGAAAACAACCTAGAACAGAAACAAATTTACAGGATCGACAACAATGAATAGTCCTTCTCTACCCGTCGGTAATTGAATGGTATTAGACAAATGGTCGTGATGCACTGCTCTTATGGAGAAAATGAGATTAAACGATTTGATAATGTTGAACACAAGATACAAAAATCCTAACGAACAATGAATCGAATTTCAAAGCATTTCAAGCATTATTATTTGTACTCCAAATGAATGAGAAAAAAAAAACATACACACTTTTGGTGTGATAGTTTTGATCTCTCTTTTCAAACAAATTATAATCTTTTGTTGATATGTTTAGTCGCAAAACCGTCGATATGTGATAAACACCATCTT
Source organism: Ambrosia x helenae (assembly GCA_030844895.1). Classification (NCBI taxonomy): domain Eukaryota; kingdom Viridiplantae; phylum Streptophyta; class Magnoliopsida; order Asterales; family Asteraceae; genus Ambrosia; species Ambrosia x helenae. Next base: position 2,776 of record JAUTDX010006720.1, on the reverse strand, counting down.
CTATGTTTTATCTTGGTCTTATGGTGAACCAAGATTTTACCGAAAACTTTGTCTAAAGACTTAAGCTAAGAAAGTATGCGTATGTTTTGTCATTTTAAAAGGCTCTGGTTATTCACATAACCTTAGATTTTATCTGCACGATTCTATACAACTCGTATATAGGGCTCTACGAGCCGTTTGAAGGCTAAAGCTTACTCATTTACAGCTTGTAGAGGCCTCTACGAGTCATAGATGGGTACGAGGTAAGGGTCAGATTGAACTCAAATGATTGGAAGGTCATATACGAGCAGTGTGGGATGTGTTGGATAAAATGTTGTTTTTTTATATAAACTTTTGTTTTTCATATAATATCTTGTTATACGATGTTTTTTATATAGTTTTTTTTTTAATATTGTTTTCCACAGTAACATTTATTAGAAAAATTGTCGTTTTTTACTGTTATCGTCTCGATAAACGTGTTGTTTTTCATAAACGTTGTTTTTTCACTAGATATGTTATGTTAAATTTGTTGATTTTGATTACGAAATTTTGATTATGTGATTAAATACTATTTTTTGCTATCGTTGTCGTCTCGATAAGTATATAAGCGTAAACACAACATTTATATAAACAGACGAATATAAATAAACAAGTGATAATATAATATAAACAGCGTAGTAAGTACTCCTAGTTTAAATTCGGGCAGCGCCTTCCCGTCACTACAATGAACAACGGATCTAACCTCATCCTCACCACGTTCAACCACGGGATAAAATCGCTTTCCGAGACGTAACATACATTAGACGAGTTCCCCCATTCACCCGAAACATCACTAAGGTGCCCTGAGGACATCGTGATAGCTTGGTATTGATAGGATGTTAGGCTATGCCGTAGAGAGCTTTTAAGTGTTTTGTTTTTAAGTGTATAGATCCCTATGGGCCGTATAGGGTTTAAATGCACCTAACAATCAGCCCCCTCCATGACCCGTGGATGGTTGCTTTTTTCAGACTAACAACCTGCAAGTTCTTTCTGTTCGTTTCTTACCTCGTACACAAATACGGGTTGTAGAGACCTATGTGACCATTATAGGATGTTCACTAACAAACATCCCTCTACGGCCCGTGGAGGTTTCTAACGACCCATGGAGATTTAGCTTTTTCACACAACATAAAATATGAGGTCATTGAAAAATTTACTATATTTTATACTATGATACAAACTTAATTTAAAAACTAATATTCAAATTCTTAGATCCGACAATGGAAGGTGAATACGTAAATGAATCCATGAAACAATTCTGTCAAAACAAAAGGATAACGCATCAAAAGACTTGCCTCTACACCCCCCGAACAAAAATGGCACTGTCGAACGGAAAAAATCTTATTCTTTTAGAGATACCACGTGCCTTCTTATTGAGTCTCAAGTTCCCACATCCTTCTGGCCAGAGGCTGCTGCGACTGCCACATATTTAATCAACCGTCTTCCAACCAAAGTTCTCAACCTTAAAACTACCATTCAAGCCCTTTCCGATTTCACCAAAATCCCTCCCCTCTCACTTTACAACCACGAGTCTTTGGGTGTACGGTCTATCCTCATATCCCAAAACATGATCGAGGTAAACTAGGTCCCTGTGCAGAAAAATAAGTCTTTGTAGGCTATGGAATTAATTAAAAGGATATCGGTGCTACATCCTAAAACGTCAACATATTTACACTACCCTTGACTGTGATTTCCTTGAGAAACTGAATATTTCTATACTTACCAACACAGTGGTCAAAGGGAAAGAAAGCATAGTGACCCACTGGATTGGCTAAAATGGGCTCCCTTATCTGTTAGCGCAGAGATCATCACAATACCTAACGAGATTCACATATTCTCCACAATCTGTTGGTGCTACTAACCGAGGATCTTCTTGTCCTACACCAAGAAGAAATTCAAAATAATGAACCTCAAACCCACCCAAAACGAGGAACCTCAAAGTCCTCCTAGCATAACTAATCATAATGATTTTTCAAATGATATATCTAACAGTGAAATTACAACAGAATAGGTTATGCAGGAAGAGCAAGAAGAATCAGCTGAGAAATATGTGATGTGTTGGTGAAAACACCCCTGTTAATATGTTAATTATTTATACTTTTTAGTCTTTTATTGCGTGCTTTTAGTTGGTCTAAGTCATTTATTAGTGTACATGTGTTTTGTAGGTGTTCGTGAGATATGAGCTTAAAACGAGCAACTTTGGTTAAGCGGAAGAACACCCGAGTTGAATAATAATAATAATAATAATAATAATAATAAAAACAAAAAAAGGAATCATTGACTTGTTTCGTATAGCAGTGATCCAAACCAAAAGAAAAAAAAAAAATAAAATTGAAAGAATTGAAGGTTAGGCCCACAAGAGTTTTGTTTTGTGATCCAAGGAGTTTGGTGGGCCGGACGTAAAAGAATGAAAGGAAAGGAGTGTTTTGGGAGGGGCGCATGAGGGGGATTTTGAGAGATTTATTTTCTTTGGACGGCGCAACAAAGGACGGAGGCACAACAAGTTTTTTTTGGGAGGATATATTATTTTCGAGGGCTGCCACACAACGAGGACTGGAAGGGTATCACGTATGCACAGTGTAGATCATTTAAAGATGAAGATGGAAGCCATGACAACCATGTGCGGCTAAACCCTTTGTGACTTTCCCCGAGTGAACGGTTTTAGTTTTTCTTTTACATTAGACTCAGTTTATTTATGTTTGAACGGGTGTAACTTGACCACTTGTGTTTGAATTGATGAAACGTTCGCTTATGTTTT